>JANAVB010011000.1:6353309-6393309 GCA_029216955.1 Iris pallida | reverse complement strand
TCTTGTATCTTACTCTATTGCTTGCTTTATATTTCCTGCTATGATATGAACTGTTTGAGAGATATGTGCTCGTTCCTGTCCTGATTGAACCTTTTGAAAATATTACAGAGGATGAGGAGGAGTTTTGTCCTACCTACTACGGAGCAGGCCTAGATGACAGTTGCAACCTGGACCCCCTGGAGGTTCAGGCAGCTGCTGAGGATGTTATCATTGTCTAGATTAGATAGCTAGAATGCTTATCTTATTTCTTTATGTCATTTGTGTTTGTGGATTCAGAGTTGTATTATTTTGAGATATTGAGACTTGATGTTGTTAAACTTGGATTTATTTCCCTTCTGTTTGTATCATTATTTGAAGATTTCATATCTATCATATTGTACTATTTCCATCCTTAGACTTGTGATTGAGTTGTACCTTCTGTGATTTGGCCTCCATTTGGAGAGTATATCATATTGTGGTTAGTTGTGATAACGACCTAGAACAACGTTCTGCATCGACACTGCGGTATAGGCTGGAAGTCCCCACTACTCGTGCCCCTACACTGGGTGTGGGTCGTGACAATAATGCATCCTTAACAAATCTAGTAAAAGTTATACCATATTGTGCACATGAAGTTTTGAAAGCTTGTTGTTTACTTGCAGAAGTGCTTAAAGTTCGTAGATATAATCTAAGAGTTTCTAAATTTACATGAAAAATTGAAGACATTCTTGTACAACTAAATTAATAATATGACATGCACATCTAACATTAAAAAGTCGTCCTTCTACTATAAACAAAAAATTGAAACTTAAAATGCTAATAGAAGAAGTTTTATTACTAGCATTATCAAAAGAAATAGAATTTTTTTTATTGTGAATATCATATTCACGTAAAAATTGTATGATAGCGCTACCGATTACATAACCGATATCTGGATATTCCAAAGGACATAAACAAATAATAAATTTTTACAACATCCACTTTGGATTTATATAATGTGTCGTGATACAAATAAAAGCGTAGTTGTTTTGGTACTCCATATATCAGAAGTTAGAGCCAACTTACTAACATTTATGAAGCTTTACTTCAAAGTTGTCTTTTTCTTTTGAAAGATTTTTATAGCCTATGATCTAGTAATCGATCTAGAAACTTTAGTAAAACATAGGTTAAGAGTAGTACTTGCATACTTATAATACAGATTACTCACAAAATGTGAAAGGTTGTTCATCACAAATAAGAAATTTGGTTAACTCAGTTTTGTTACGAGCATCAGGATAAGTGAAATTACCTATGAACACTTATCTGTGACTATCTAGCGTGCAGTGTGTCCTTACCATAACAAGTGTCGTGTCTTTTCAATGTGCCCTTTTCCTCATTCCTTTTTCATTTAAATATTTTCTTACATTGTGCACCATTAGTAATTGTTTTTTTATTTTTGGGATCTAAAATCGGTGTGCCCTCACTATTAGTAACATATTTTTTTAAAATATTGCCATACCACTGATTTCACCCTATTTACAATATTTTTAGCCATAGTCCTAAGTTCAGGAGGTGATATTTGTGTCAATGGCACAGAAAAAGAAATAGGATTATTCAAATAAATCAGCATAGTAAGCAAAATTTTATTCTGAATCACCTCCGTAAGGTTGGTTAGAACCACTAGCATCCATATCTTGAAAATTAGTATTTTAGTAAAAGAAGAAACAAGAGAAAATAATATTATCTACCAAAAAGAGAGGGTGAGAAAGAAAAATCAAAAATAAAAATCCAAGAAAAAAATTCTCTAAATTAAAATTACTTGGAAAGTCAACTTGAGGGAAGATATTTTGAACTCTATTTTTTTTTTTTTTTTTTGCAGAAGTTGAAGCCTCAAGAACACTGCACTTTGGCCTCCAGAAATTTGGGCTAAGAGGATTTCAGGGTTTTCTCTGGCCAGTTTTTGGTTTAGCAAGGGTTTGGGTGACAACTTAATTTGGGTCAAAAACATGAATTTGTGAGGATGGTCTTCTAATTTGCCAGTGATCTCGACTCACAATTATCTAGACTCAAAAAAAATAGAAAATGCAAAATAAAGTAGAAAAATTTGTTTGACGATATCTGCTGTGATCTTCTTTCTTTTCATATCAAAGTCAGAGTTTAAGTCAATTATCGAAATCATGTTGAACATGGCTGTATGGGCCAACATAACCCTATTTTGTTTCTTCCTATTCTCTTAGAGTTAGCCCCTAAAACTCCGGATCTAAGGGTTTTTTTTGGCACGTTCTCTTCCATTCTACGCCATTATTTTTTGGTAATTTCTACTCTTTTCTTGTCAATTTTTTTTCTATGGCTCCAAGATTTTCAAAGGAAAAAAAGAGAGAAGATGGTGCTTCTACATCAAGCCAATCATACATGTGTCTAGAAAGTTTATTTAGCCCACCACTGCCATCCGATGAGTATGATTTCGACGCTACGTTATTCGTAGAATTAGAAACCTCAATCGTTTGGTTTCGTAACTTTCACAAACGTCCTATATGTCCGGGCAATTCTCTATTAAGAGAAATTTTGAGTCGCACCCCACTTAACTTACCAAAATTTAAGGTGCACCCCATTGCTTTACCATAATGCAAGGCACCCCCCATTTGCTTTACCATAATACAAGGCACCCCCCACTTTTGATGGTTTCCGTCAGTAACTGACGTTGAAAGGGTTTGACTATTTTTTGGAACAAAATACCCCCGTCTTCCCAAGCCCTCCCCCTCCCCAAGCCGATCCCCCACCCTCGCCACCACCGGCCCCTCCCCGACCGCCGCCCCCTCTCCCGACCGTCGCCGCCCCTCCCCCGACCGCCGCAACCCCCCTCTCCGCTCCTCCTCCTCTCCCCTCCCCATCACCACCACCACCATCACCAACACCACCACCACCACCACCATCACCAACACCCCCTACCCGAACTCGCCCCCCTTCCTCGACCGTCGCTGACCCCCAACCCCCCACCCCCGCCACCGCCCCCCTCCCCGACCTCGCCCCCCCTCCCAGACTGTTGTTGCTGCTGTGGGTGGGAGGGCGGCTGTCGGGAAGGGGGGACGGCGGCGGTGGGGGGTAGGGGGGCGGCGGCGGTGGAGTGTAGGGGGGTCGGCGGCGGTCGAGGATGGGGGGCGAGGTCGGGGAGGGGCCGATGGTGGCGGAGGGTGGGGGATCGGCTTGGAAATGGGGAGGGCTTGGAAAGACGGAGGTATTTTGGTAAAAAAAAAATAGTCAAACCTTTGGACCGTCAGTTACTGACGGAAACCGTCAAAAGTGGGGGGGTGCTTTGCGTTATGTAAAGCAAGTGGGGGGTGCCTTACATTATGGTAAAGCAGTGTGGTGCACCTTGAATTTTGGTAAGTTAAGTGGGGTACGACTCAAAATTTCTCTTCTATTAATTTTAATATTTTCCCGAAATATTGCTTGACATTCTAAAATCTTAACCTACGCGTATTTGTAGAAATTTCCAACTCGATATACGGCAACGCCGTTCGGATATTTTATTGTAACTTACAATATTTGCATGGTACAATATATTCCTCAGTCCGTCGAACTGAAATGAAATTTGATGATGACAACTTAAGCGAATGGCTCCAGGTTTCCAACACTGGAGATGCTCTAGTCGACATCACCAAAATCCAATTTGGTCCCGATCTAGATTTAGAGACTTTCAAGGACGCGATGTGTGCCCCGAACACTAAACCCAGGGATGGATCATGTCACGTTACTTGAACTAATATTTCTATAAGATTCATCACATTATTATTGTATCTATCTTGCCCAAAACAGGATCAACTGATGAGATCACATATTTGGAGCTATCCGCCATGTAACACATTTATTTTGGGATTCCTTTCAGTCTTCCCAAAACTATGATGTCAGCCATGTATAACTGCAAGAAGGCAGGTCGTAACCTCATCTATTTTATGGTTCTTCCTATTATCTCTTATAGGTACAACATCTTGGATTCCTGTCCTATCGATGGTATGCCATCTGAGCTTCATAGCTCCCGTAAGTTTTCTGTTCCTATTCCTCCTGTAGTTGGTACAGGAAGTATTCAAACTGCCCAGGCTCTTCAGCCTGCATCAGCCCCCCTACTGAGGCCCTCCAGCTGATGTTCCTTCTACCCACACCATCGATCAGCTTTATGAGCGCTTTGAGCTCACTCCATTCTCGAGGATTAATGCTATTAGGCAGAGCGCATGCGTCAGTGAGACACCGACTAGTGTCTCACATACCAGTTCGAGGCTCTGCAGAACGGTATTGCTGACATCCATGCACCCTGACTCATCAACCTACTGGTCCCACTCTGATTCTACGCCATCCGGATTTTGATGAACCCAGATCCGAGAATAGTCAGGATCGACGCTAATTCGACCCTACTGCAGCTTACATTGATCCCATTCGTTCTGCTAATACTGACGATAATGCGAGTTGATGAGGTATTGTACTTTTTGGTTATGTGTGACTCTATCTGATGATGATGATGATCATGTAGCACTTATTAGTAGATTTTATTGTACTAGTTATGGTAAAGTCTTTTTCAGATTTTAATATTTCATGAGTTTATGTACTTGCATGCTTATGCTATTGAGTTCAGTAATTTTTACCTTATTCTACTTATGTAGTTAGACATATTTTTTTTCATGTTTATTTTTATATATATCTTTTTGGTATGAACTTGTCTTCTTTCTTATGTTATTTGTGCTCACTATTTGTGGGGAAACTTCCATTTTGTACAAATGACAAAGGAGGAGAAGAGTATATACCGAAAGTAGTCAAACAAATGTGCCAAGTAACAAACGAGAGTTATAAATTTTTTAGCTATTTTTGATATTATTTGGTATAAACTCAAAGTTTGTCTATTATCAAAATAAGGGAGATTGTTGGCCCAATGGCCATAGTCACACCTGATTTTGATAATCAACATAGACTTCGGTCGATACACAAATAATATACTATAGGTACAAAAACAGAAAGTCTACAACCAACAAGCTACTACTTGTCGTCTTCGTCGTACAAAAACTACATTTGCAGATCAAGAATTGTTTTTACATTTTATTATGTATTTTTTTATTGAGTCTAGGAAAATATGAGGTTGATTGAATTTGTAACTGGCTTCCTATTTGAACTCTAGTGTCCAAAATAAGCCTACCTATATACCCCACATTCTATACTAAGCCTATCCACAATCCTATATCAAATACCTATACATAATGTCCAACATAATTTGAGCAGATATTCATATGAGAACTCTACCCGAGTTTGGTCCGAATTCGACCCGAACTCTGTCCGAGTTCGATCAGTTTGTTTCCAAAATTTTTTGGTCGTTCTGAATATCTCTAACCACTTTCCAAATTACGAAATTTATGGACCCGAACTCATGCCGAGTTCTGTCCCAAAAAATACAATAAATAGAAAAGAACTTTCTATTCCAAATCGTTCATTCATTCCTTTTTTCTCTCTCTATTTCAAAGCATTCCAGAGCTATTCATTTTCATATCTAGCCTTTAAATGACTCCTAGACATGCCAAGTACCATTTTCGTTTTAATCTAGAGTTTGGTTGTTCGAGTTGTAAAGACGGTTTTCCGAAAATGTTCCAGTTTTCAAAGTTTGCCTAAGTCGAAGTTGCGAGTCCTTCGGACGAAAACTCCTGTTATAAGGAGCTGCAAGCGCTCGGTTAAAGCTTGTTTAATAGTGGGTTAACATTGAGCAAGAGTACTCGAGACTGGACTAGTCCTCTCAGAGGAACACTAATATACATCGCTGTGTCATGTGTTTGCTTTTTCTTATGCTCTTTACTCTCTGCATTTAAACTTTCATCGTTTGCTCAATACTTTATACCAGTGATACTGTTTATATTATTTTTAATTTGTGATTATCTTTCTGCAGCACACATGCACTATATTCACCCCCTCTAGAGGTGCTCAATGTTCCTATATTTGCTGCAAGATAAAGTTGACGCATAAGGTCTTTTACTACATACTATAGTTTGTATGTCACATAATGCACCTTATCGCATGAGGATAACTCTGTACAACTGTAAAGTGTAATGATTACACTGACACAAGCACATGCGTCTTTCTTATAACCGTCAGTTTCATACTATACGAAATAACTCATTTTCCAATGAACTGTCAGATTGACTATGCAGCTCATTTTTATGCGACTTTTAACTGTGCCGCATGATGTTAAAGTTCATTGTCACACAACCCCCCCAAAGGATGATTTATACATCATTGTTTCCTTGTGTAGACTTTCCATTCTTAGTGCATAACTGAATGTCGTATAGTATTTATGCATCTATCCTTCATGTTTTAATATTTTTTATACTTCTATAAAACCCACTCAAAGTTTCTAAAATTTGAACAATTGTTGAAACACTTTGAAGTAGCATGGGGAAGGAAATTCTCGCATAGGACTTTGACACATAGGATCACTGACAAGCTGTAACTTTTGACTTTTTCATTCGAATCTGAACTATTCTTTAAATTTGTGGCGACAGTTACACATAGGCACTCGAATCAACGCTCGATCAATGCCTAAACGTAATTTTGGAAGATAAAAACCATGCTGATTAAATGCTCATTTTGATTGTTTTAACAGAATTAGCCACATAAGCCTTTTCCACATGCTGCTGCCTTATGCGCCTATGTGAATCCTTCCTACTATAACTATGGATCAGTTATAGTATCCTGCCACGCTCAGTTCAACATATTGAATCAATGAACGGAGTCCTGCTCGGTCGAGGTAACTCCTCGTTCATGTGGGTGGCTTTGATGAACTCATTTCTACTTTGTCTTCACATGCACCTAATAAAATGGATGTTTTCTTCACACTAAGTATGCATGTTAATAAACGGGATGAACCCACATAGTTAAGGGGATAATTCTGTTCTGTATCTGATTTGTGTAGAACATGAGAATATTAAATTTGATGCCTAGTTAACATTTCACATTAGGTTTTCAAATTGGCACAAGGAATTTCGATTCCACGACTTGGGTAAGGTAGAGTTCTCTTATGCTGCCATATAGACTATTGACTTATTATCATATTCTATACGTTTATACTATTTCAATGCACGTTTCTACGAGTTAAATGCTTGTCATATCAGGCATGTTCCCATCATGTACTTTCCTATGGTTTTAAAGGCTTGTTATATAGAGTATGACTTGGTTGGTGATACTATACAGAACACGGTTGGTTCAAGTTACGTAGGAGGGCTATTAAATAGTCATTCTTGAGTCTCAGATGGAAAGTATGGTAACATAAAAAATTCTCGGGACTGTAGGTCGCCGTGGCAGTCCTTGGTTTTGGAGCTGCATGAGAAGTATGGAAAAAAATTAGAGGAATACTGGTTTGAGTCTTATGGTCAGCATAATCATTGGACAACTTGTGCACAAGGGCACACATCCTCTGTAGTGCCCCGTTCCATGAAGATATTAGATGAACAGAGAAATCGGATTGCTGGCTCTGCGAAAGAAGACGATTAATCTGGGTGAGTGGACGAAGACTCATTTTCTGATTCTTTCACGCCTAATAAGAATATGAGTTATTGAATGCCTGTTATTGCTAATAACAAGATGGTAATTATTAAGAATGCTAGTTCATCAAATCAGTATGATTATAATAGAATCCACATGTTGCTATTCTAGGAACAAAAAAAAAGATAATCTGCATGCTAAGAATAAGAATGTTGCCTGCTAAAGTTAGAGAATGCTTATATATTTCAAATTCATAAACTGTCAAAGATAGAATGATATGCTTAATCTGTACAGAACTGATTATTATGTTTCAATAAGATGAATAATTGCCTAGACATGTACAGATGGACTTGTACATGTTATAATAGAAAGAAATATGTAGGAGCTTCAGCTCTGAGTTATGTAGGAGCTTCGGCTCTGAGTTAAATAAAAGAGAGAAGATAGAGTCATAGCTCTGTTGTTAAAAAGAAGAAATAGAGAAAGATGGAATGTTTGCTCATCGATGAAATATTGCCTCAAAGAGTTTATCTGATAGATGTTGTATTCATGCATTGGTCTTGGACAACTTGGGCACAAGGACATTAGATCTCTCGACAGTTTCTGGGATACTGGGAACCGATAGGCCTGGAAGAGATTGTCTAGACACCCTGAGGTAAAATAGACCTTGCGATTATGTGTTATTGTATCTGTGTCCACTAACGATGAGCTGAATCCAAAAGTCACAACGGCTAACATGGGGATGACCCATAGACCATTATATAGATAGTGTTGATTAGTGCATAGCTGAATCGGAGAGTCACAGCTGCCAATCGAGTTTGCATGTGTCGATAATGGTATTATTAAGAACTAACAATGCAGAGACGAATAGGAAAAAATATGTTGGCTATATTATGTTTATGCTAATCCTTGTCTTGTGCAGGGATGAACCGTCAGCTATGGTAAGAATTGCAGATCGATAGCATCTATAGAGGAGGGTGAATAGAGTACAGCAGAAAAATATTCCCAATAAAAACTTAAGCAGGTAAAGGCAAATATAAACAACTACTTAGGTGCAGTGAATTAAAGGAGGTAACTAAATAGAGGCATGAAAATAATACACAGACACCGAGATTTTATACTGGTTTTCCTCTGAGAGGACTAGTCCTGTCTCGAGAACTCTGCTCGATGTTAAATCTACTATTTGAAATAGAGATTGTTTGCAAAAATAAAAAGTTTATTCCAAACTTGTAAAAGAATAGTACAAAGTACAATGAATTTTGGGGAAGTACAACTGTAGGAATCTGATCAGAAGACGATCACTTTATCCCTTGGACTATGTGAACTTGAAGACTGTAGCCTCTGGAGAATGTAGCAACAATTTTTGTAAGAGTTCTTGATCTCTATGCGTATGTATGCGATGCTTTCACAATGATTGGAAACTCTATTTATATAGTTCAAGAAATAACTATTTTAGCAGTTATTCTGATATGCGCGAAGCTGGATTGCGCCATACTAGGTTGCGCCAACCTCCTGTTGTGCCAACTTTTATTTAGTTATAAGTCGTGTACTAACTGTATTTAGACGCGTGGCATTATGTGATTGAGATACGCGTGGTCGTATACAGGATAGTAGACACGTCTTGAGAGATTAGTGGCATGTGTGCCACGTCATCCTGCTTTAGAAATGAAAGTTGTCTCAACTTTGGCAGATTGTGCGAACTTCAGTCAATGAGTAAAACTGTGCATGATTGAGCCGCGCCTAGACACGTGGCAGCTTTTGAGCAAAAGTCATTCTTGTTGCGCCTAGGCACAACTAAAGATTTTGTCTGGATTGCGCCTAAGCCCAACTTACAAATTGTACAAGACAACTGTCAACCAACTCTCCTCGAGCAACACAATTCACGGGATTCGAAGAGATTTTTCTCGTTCACTGTGGTGTCAGTTGTCAGTATTGTCAGGTAATGATGACTATTAAATGTCAGACGCCACGTAGATTTTGGTGTAATAAGACTGGGCGCAGTCTGATATATGGTGCAACCTGTTCAGTGGCGTAGTTCATTCTCTGAGCTTCATATTAGTGGCGCAACCTGATTTTTAGGGCGCAACTTGATCACTGGTTAGTGGGTTCATGGTGCAACTTGATTTTTAGGCCCTATAAGACCCCCTTCAAAGTTTTCAAAACTTAAAAACCATTTTAAAGTTTTGAAATACTTTGAAATTATAAAAGTTTTGACTGAGTCAAGTTGCGCCAGTCAACCACAGTCATCTCAATTAATTTTTTTTCTCGAAAACACTCAATCTCCTCTTCGTCTTTCCGAGTTTCATTGATGATTTTCAGTTTTCCATGAGGAATATGTAGAGTCAATTTAGTGATATATATGTAGGGGCTAATTTTCATACTTTATTCTTTCCTTTTGTGATGGCGTCTAAGAAGGAGATGGAGGCCAATGCTGTCACCAAAAACAAGTCTCCTGAAGTGAAACCCGACGTCATACCTTCGACTTATTTGTTGGAGGCTGACACAGCACTGAGGGCGACGAACTTTCTAGACTGCTTCGGGTTAACCCCAACTGTCTTTAATCGCTCGAGTGATGGGCCATCCTCCGAAGAGCGTGGCGATTCGGAGGGATTCCTCAACCTAATGCATCGTTCGGGAATCCGCAACATGCAAGAACTGGACGCCGCTCTTCGTCAGGCCGATGAAGACATGAAAAAGGAATAATGTTTTTGTATAACAACTTTTATTCTCTTTTTTTGTCGTTGTCTGTAGGGGGACACCCAACTTTTATGAAATATAAAATTTCTGATACATTGTGTGGCTGTGATTTCAAATAGTGTACGTAGATGCGTTCCTTTAGCTGATTCAAATGCTTACTGTTTCGTTGAGGGACACATGGCAGTCATCACATGGCTTCCATCACCTATTGTTTAGTTCTTTTCCAAAAATAGGCTCCTAGAATGACGCACATGTTTCATCTTTAACCCTTTTAAAAGGACATCCAGAAACGAAAGAGCCATTCATACTTTCTCAAAACAAATGATTTCACACAAGGTTTTACTATTTGTAAGTTCACTTACGCCACTTCGTCCTGATGCTACTGTGCCTTCAGAAATTGGTAAGTCTCAACAAAGGATCAATAGTATATATATATTTTTCTTTTGTGCCACTTTTGAAGATAGATACTGATCTGTATGTTGTAGACTTCGTTGATATGCGCTTACTATTTCTGATAATAGGCGCGCACTATGGTCCAGTGCTTAGCTTTAATCAGAGGCGCGTACTGCCGATATGTGCCTGTTGATCAGTATGCTGTTTTGACACACGCCTGTTTATCAGTGCATACTGTTAAGATGCGCCTGTGTTTCTGAGAATAGGCGTACACTGTTGATGCGTCTGAGCTTCTGAGAATAGGCACACACTGTTGATGCGTCTGAGCTTCTCAGAATAGGCGTACATTGTTGATGTGCATCTGTTAGTCGGCGCACACTGTCGATGCGTGCACAGTTTTGATAGGTCTGACTTTTTTTTCTTTGTTCACATTTGCAGAAGTTCGGTTGGCAAGCTTCTTCAAAACTGGCATCGATGACCTGGATGTTATGGAGAACATTCTTCTGACACCCACATCAGACAGATCATATGATTCTGACACTCAAATCAGACAGCTCAGGACTCTCTGTATTCCATCAGGGTCTTCCTCAGATGGTAGGAAGAGCCTATACACATGAGAGTTGGATGGTGGAGAGACAGAATTAGGAATCGTATCATAAGAGTGATCTCGTTCCTATTTTCCCTAGCGGGCCGTCTTCTCTCCACCAGTTGTATTGACAACAGCTCATCTTTGGACTGCTGTACTCTGTGGTTCTCCTTTCGTATTTCTGAGAGAGAAGACCAGAGTTGATTCTATTGTCTGGCTCGTTGCTTCAGGCCGAGACGACAAGGAACTGGCACCAACAAATAAGAAGATCCAAAGATGTAATAGACCTTCATGTTATATTTAGAATAAAAATCCGAGATGTAATAGATTTCCATTAAGATGTATCTATGTCTTTAAAGAAGGAATAAATAATAATTTTCTCTTTTTTTATGATCTGATTTTGATGTGGTGATAATAAAAATAGAATTAAGGAGAAATGTGGAGATGAGAAGTTGCCAGTGTAAATACAGAATTCAGAAGTATAGAGAATACGAACTCTCATTTAGAAAAAGTGAACAGTCACTTCAATTCTCGAGATAAAGACACTAAACAATTACTGCAACTTTTGAGGAAGAGAATAAATGAATGAACCATCATGTCGGTTTTTGAAGAAAGGAAAATGAATGAACAGTTATAAATGAACGAACAGTTATAAATGAACGAACAGTTGGGTTTCTTTCAAAAAGTCGCATCGGTTCTCGATGTTGACTGTCTAATTGTTCTGTCTATAAATAGAAAAAAACTTTTGTAGATATCGTCACTTTCTTTCGTTTCTGTAAAAAATGTCTTCCAAAAATTTGCTCACTCCGAAGATTAAGGGGAGACCGAGATGCCTCCTGCTGAGCCTCTAGTGCCTCCTCAGAATGAAAGGGGTGAAGGTTCAACTGCTCCTGCACCAGAAGAGGACTTGATTTCCATGCTAGTGGAGCCTGGGAAGACTGTCAAAGAAGAGGCATTAAGGATGGCTGCCTGCAAGTTTCTTGTGAGTTCAGACAATGAGATGTTTGAACAGTTAGCAAACTATGTATTTAATCATGAAGGATTAGGGCCTCCTCCCCGTCCTTAATATTTATGTAATTCCATGAATAAAATAAACTTTTATTTACATCATGTTTTTGAAATAAAGTACATTTTGTCTTTATACATAATATTTCTTGAGAAACTCGCCATTGATAGGCATTATAGCAACTCTGCCATCCATATCTGTTAATTGATAGGCTCCATTTGAAAAAACTTTGTTTACCACATACGGCCCTTCCCATTTTGCCTTGAACTTGTCTTTGCTCATGTGTCATAGTCATAGGACGTCTGACTGTAAGGACTAACTCGCCTTTCTGAAATGTTCGCACTTTGACTTTGCGATTGAAAGCTTTAGAAATCTGGGCTTGATAAAGTTCGATGTGCTGTTGAGCTAATAACCTTTTCTCGTCGAGCGCTTCCAATTTCTGAAGCCGAAGACGATCATTATTTTTTGTAGTAAGCTCGTTAGCAATGGCGATTCTCAATGATGGAATCTGAATTTCCAGAGGCAGAACAGCTTCACATCCATATACTAGAGAAAAAGGTGTGCAGTCTGTGGGATTACGGATAGTAGTACGATATGCCCATAGACATTTTCCAAGTTTATCACTCCAATTATGTTTGTTGATAGAGACAAACTTTTTGAGGAGTTTGATAATGGTCTTGTTGAATGCTTCAGCCAACCCGTTAGCCGCAGGATTATAGGCTGTAGAGGCGACATTAATGATTCTGTTGTCATCACAGAACCTATTAAACTTCTGGCTGATAAATTGTGGCCCATTATCATGGATGATTCGACGAGGGACACCAAATCTGTATATCATATGATGTTTGATGAAGTTGATGACACTACTCATTTTAACTTCAGCCAAAGGTATGGCTTCTGCCCACTTAGAAAAATAATCGGTTATAGCCAAAATGAACCGATGCCCTTTAGATGAAGGAGGATTGATAAGGCCACTTATATCCATGCCCCAAGCTTCGAAAGGCTATGAGCCAGCAGTCGGATGAAGAAATCCCGACGGTTGATGGATAAAATCTGCATGAATTTGACATGCACGATATTTCTTTGCATAGTCAATAGCATATGATACCATAGAGGGCCAGTAGTAGCCCATACGTCGAATACGATCCTGTAGTTTAGGACCAGGCTGATGTGCTCCACAAACACCATCATGAGCTTCGCATAATATTTGCTTTGCTTCATCACCAGCGAGACAGCTCAAGAGTAATCCATCAAAAGTTCTTCGATAGAGAGTTTTAGTAGTGTGATTATAATAGAATAGAAGCGATCGGCGACGGATACTTGTAGCTTCCTTAGGATCTTCTGGCAAGATGTCATGCACTGTAAAATCAATGAAAGGTGCTCTCCAGTCCTCGCAAGTGATATTGACTTCAGTTAGATTGCTGAATTCAATATTGTGGTTGTTTTTGACACAAAATAGTTCTCTATTAGAGATGACAACCATCTGTTGTCTTTTAACTGGAACTGCCAATACCACAGCTAGGTTAGCTAAGGCATCAGCTTCTGTATTGCATGTGCGACGTACATGTTCAATGAAGAAACCTTTGAACGAAAAAACTATTCTGATTGCTGCTTCATGGTATGGTACCAGATCTTGATGTCGGACTTCATATATGCCTCTAACCTGATAAATAATCAGCTTAGAGTCACGAAATACTTCGAGATATTCGATATCCAGTTGTTTGGCTAATTGGAGTCCGATGAGCAAGGTATTGTATTCTGCGATATTGTTAGAGCACGACTTGTCCAAAGAATAAGCCTTTTGAATAGTTAATCCATCGAGTGAAACGAGAACAATTCCCACTCCAGCGATAAGGGTACCTCCAGGTCCAATTCTAGAAGCTCCATCAAAGAACAACCTCTAGGTAGGAAATTCTTCTGAGATCATATTTGATTCCAATGTTTCATCAGGAATTTTATCATAGAGTTTAGATATCTCAGGGACAGGATGAGCTGCTAAAAAGTCAGCAAGTGCTTGGCCCTTCACAGACTTTTGAGGAACATAAACCATATCATATTGTGCTAGTAATATGGCCCATGTGGCAAGCCTAGAATTGAGTGTACTTGGCTTCTTCATTAAGACTCGAAGAGGATTGACTCGGGATATGACATGAATAGTTTGACCTATGATGTAATATCTTGTCTTCTGAACAGCAAACATTAAGGCTAAACATTCCTTCTCTACCGGACTATAACGATGTTCAGCTCCAATCATCGTTCGGCTAAGATAGTAGATGACTTGTTCATGACCTTCCTTGTTCTTTTAAGCCAGCAAAGCTCCCAACGAATGATCCATTGCCCGGACATACATTAAGAAAGGTATTCCTGAGATCGGTGGTACAAGAACCGGTTGACTCATTAAATACCGCTTTATGTCGTCAAATGCTCGTTGACATTCTTCCGTCCAAACGAAAGACACGCCTTTCTTCATTAATTGAGTAAATGGTCTGCAACGTCCAGATAATTTCGAAATGAACCGCCTGATGTACGCAAGTCAACCTTGGAATCCTCGTAGCTCTTTTAGGTTGCGTGAAGGACGCATCTCTTGAATGGCTTTAATCTTTTCGGGATCAACGTGTATACCCTTAGAGGTAATGACGAAGCCGAGAAACTTACCACTAGAGACACCCAAGAAAGACTTGGTAGGGTTCATTTTGAGTTGATGCTGGCGCATTAGATTGAAGATAGTTCTTAAATCTTGAATGTGATCTTCTTTGAGACGACTTTTAACAACAATATCTTCAACATAGCAATCGACAGTCTTTCACAGATGATCGTGAAAAATAGTACTCATAGCCCACTGGTAAGTTGTATCGGCGTTCTTTAGACCAAACGGCATGACTGTATAACAGTACACTCCATGAGGAGTACAAAACGAAGTATGTTTCTCATCTTCAGGATTCATCCGGATTTTATTATATCCAGAAAACCCATCCATAAAAGAAATTCGTTCGAATCCACATGTATTGCCGATCCTGACATCAGTAATTGGGAGAGGGAATTCATCTTTAGGGCAAGAATCTTTGAGATCCTGAAAGTCTATGCAAACTCGAACCTTTTCGGTCTTCTTCAGGACTGGGACGACGTTGGCTACCCAGTCAGGATGCTGTTCTTCTATGATAAAATTGCAAGCTATAAGCTTTTTGACTTCATCATCAATTGCATCCATCATTTCTGGCTTGAATCGCCGTTGTTATTGTTTGACCAGCTTGGCATTCGGCAAGATATTAAGCTTGTGAGTTACAATTTGAGGATCTAATCTTGGCATATCTTCATAACTCCAGGCGAAGACATCAATATATTCACGAATAAGGTGTTAATTCTTGTTTATCATCCTCTAGAAGATTTTTGCTAATGAAGATTGGTCGTGATACACCCTTCTCTCCAATATCGATCTGGACTAGTTGATCCTCAGTAGGTGGTTCTCGTTGTTTAAAACAAAGTTCCTACTGATTGTCAATCTTTTGCGTCCAAGGGTCCACTTCAGGAGCTTCTTCAATATCATCTTCATCATCTTTCGAAAATTTGGCAGACACCATGTTAGAAGATACTATCACCCTATGAACATGACCAATGCTGGTGTCAGAATCCCACGAAATAGAATCAGAAGAGTTAGATCGTTCTTCCTCATCAGATTCAGAAGGTTCTGGAGTTGGGAGTGGTGAAGCCTAACCTAGTCCCCGTTTCGTTTTACTGTGGTATTGTTGTGATTTTCCTCTTGGAACAACAATACGAAGAGGAGTTCGCCTCCCTTTACCGTTGTTGAGGCCTATTCTGAAATCATAGCCCATTTTACGGATGATTGCTTTAGATTGTGGACTATAGCGGCATAATTGTAGCCTTCCTGAATTATCTCTATTATCATTATAGAGCATGATTTTTGGTTCCTCTCTTTTGTTGAAGAATATAGGCTTTTCATCTTTCTTTCGAGACGGTACTAAGAAGTACGACTCTTGTATTGAATCCAGTGATACCATATTTTGCAGAGATGATACGACTTCTATTTTAAGTGGTTTAAAGCTATCTAGCATATCCAAATAAAACTGAGTATAGTAAAAGACATTAGTATACTGCAAAGAAGATGCTTTACTGATTTTTACACCATCATTTACAACAGAAACTTTAGCCCTAGCAGGTTTAGTCAAATTAATGACAAGAGGAGGAGAAGAAGAATGAGAAGGAGGAGGGGGCTTCTTACGACGAAGATCGATTACAAGCGGCTCAGAAGAGGCGAGCTTCCTTTGTTCTTGACTATCATCCTTAGGCCGCTTCTCATGGGAAGGAAGATAAATAGTCAGTAGTTTGGAAGATTGAGGACATGAGGTGCGTCCTTTGACCGGAATCACCAGAGTATCATTCGGTATACTTTTCTGTTCTTCATCTGTGTCTATTGCTAATACGACCTTCATGAATTCCTCTTTGTACATACAAGAATCGTTGCAGTATGCTTCAACTCCTTTGAAAGGATTCAGATCTGCAACCTCTTTTTGGACTTCTCCATTACTATCCACATATTTGAAACATTGGTGGAGCGTAGAGGGTACAATATTGTGTTCATAAAGAAATGGCCTTCCCAATAAAGCGTTGTATGAGCCATGATTGTTAATAACATAAAAAGTTACCTTTATACGAAGATTGCCAATTTAAAATTTTAGGCGTATCTTCCTCAAAGGTTCACTTCTTCCTTGATTGAACCCCAAGATGGTAGTTATAGTTGTTGATAGGTTATGCACTGGGATCTTCAAAGCATCCAGTAAAGACTTCGACATGATGCTAAGTGCGGACCCTAGGTCAATCAGAATGCGATCGACTTTCATGGTGTCCACATACCCCATGAAATAGAGAGGACGATCATGACGATTATCTTCTAATAATATGTCATCTTGTGTAAAAGTAATATTGGGCATTAGTTTGAATATACTATAACAATGTTCACAGCTGACTGGCTTCTTTTCAGGCTTCTTGAGAAGAGTAAGATACGCGTCAGCCTGCATCAAGGCTTCGCTTAATGTTTCTCGAGTTTCTTTTGAGAGACGTAAGAGTTCAAAGATTTATAATCTTGCTGGAGTATTGGCCAATTGAGCCAATATGTCAAAATTGTAAGGCTTTCCAAGTCCAAGGGATGAGGACTTCTTCAGTGCTTTGTCAAAGCGAACATGTTGCTTTTTCTTGTCTGTTGATGTTAGTTTAGGAGGAGATGGTTCGACTGCTGGCGGGAATGTAGATGGTATATTTTCGCCAGGAGAAGATGATGTAGGAGCATCATCAGAAGATGGAGCAGGATTCTCTTGATTTTCGGGATATTCCCGAAGATAGGGTTTTCCAGATCTAGTGCCCATTAGAATTTCTTCTTCTGTTATTGGTTCAAAGGATACCATGTTGCAGCGTTTAGATTTGGATTTGATGTGCTTCTTTTGCTTAGAAGAGGAAGGCGTTTCAAACTCTGCTACCAGATCTGGATGAATCCATATGATCTCTCCTCTGTCAGTCGATAGTGGAACAAAACCTTCATTTTGAGGAGGTGGGAGATTCACGATCTCAAGAGTAGTCCTTGGAATGGGGACAACACCATCTTGTACAAGTTATGGTGGAAAGTTACCGAATTGTAGAGAAACCACATTAGCAGTCACCGTTTTTTCGTCCTGCTGAGCACATAACATGACCAACTCCTAGATTTTGCCCTTGAGCACATAACATGCTCTGGTTGGATGTCCTATAAATCTGTGAAAAATACAGTATTTAGGGTGATCGATTTTACCCACTTCTTCTGGCCGTTTTACCTCTGGAAGTTGAAGCTTATTGCTTTTGATCAAATAATCGAAGATGCTCAAAGTATCACCTTCATCGAAAGAATATTCTTCCTTTGGATGAGTTGTCTTATATGGTGGTACTGATGGAGTGGGTGCTGTCTGAGTGACGCTGACAGCCAAAGACTCCTTGCCCTTGAGATTGATGGCTAGTGTTTCTTTATTCTTGTGGTTATTCTGACGATTATTACCCCCGGGTGTGGAATGTTCATCTTAGTTAGGATGAGTCATTTGAACTCCTAACTGCTTGAACTTTTCGGTACTAACCTCCGTCGCCTTTGCATTTACAATAAAAAAGGCCAATCCTAAAATTGTGTAGATTCTGTCCACATACTGATAATAGGCAACAAGTTTGATTTGCAAGTGTCTATTATTGCATCATATGGAGTTCCTAAAGACATTTTGAGTGCCTCTCGGCAGAATCTTTCAATAAAACTCTCTGTGGATTCATTGTGCCTCTGTTTAATCTTAATAAGGGCAGACATCGTCATGTCGTTGACTCCCTCGTAAAACTGTTCCAAGATCATTTGCTTGAAACCAGCAAAAGAAGTGATGCAGCCATCAGGAAATCTACGATACCAGTCATATGCTACGTCGGCTAAACAACCGACGAACACTCTAGTAAGGAGAGCATCATTTGGCTATAATTGATCAGTAATCACCTCAAAGTGATTGATGTACTGACTTGGAGAGGTGCTGCCATCAAATAACATAATGGTGGGAAGTTTGTATTTAGGAGGGAATGGAACTTCCTTCCATTCTATAGGATACGGTTGCTTTATCCCCAGTCTTTGTAGGCCATACTTCTGCTTGAAGGCCTCAAACTGAGTGCGTAATAGTTTTACAGCTTTATTAGCATCCTCTGATGTTTGAGAATTGATGGATTGGTTAGAAGTATTAGGAGGAGGAACAACGTGGTAATTACCACCCCCGGCACCAGACTGACTGGGATCAGCTTGAATTGGCACAGAAGCAACCTGAGGGGTTGGTACCCGCAGATTAACTGGTACAGAAGATGCTATAAGCTCAGGATTCATAGCAGGGTTTACAATCGGTGGCACTGTATGTTGAGCTATGATTATAGTGTGCATGCTAGCAACCATTTCTGCCATGGTCTTCAATTTGTCCTCTAATGCAATAATTCGTTGCTCTTTACTAGTTGAAGTAGAGGCATCTTGATCTTCCGTAAGAGAAGTGGTGGTATATGTCGCCACTTCTATTGATGAGATAGTCTGTTCAGAACTTTTACTATCTGCATTAAACTCTGAAAAAGAGTCCTCTCCTACATGAGTGATGGGGAGATCTTCTTGATTAAAGACACCTTGGTTCAAATGTCGATTTCTTGATCTAGTGTATTGAAAGACACCTTCACTAGATGCATGAATCTGATCTAAGTATTGCTGACTGGGATTATGGGATGCATTACGTCTTGGACGTTTCCCACCCCAGTGCCTTGAGAAGTCATGTTGACAGAAGCATATAATAGCTCTTCTTCGTCTTCTATTATATGTTCAGGAGTTGGAGCATAATTCAGACTAGGGGTGAGCGTCGGTATAATCGGTCGGTATTTGGTCAATTTTTTCGATATTTTTAAAATCGGTATTTGAAAAATCAATACCAATATCGTACCATTTAAAATCGGTTTTTCGGTTTCGGTTAAATCGGTATTCGGTCGGTTTTTGTTCGGTATCGGTATTTTACCAATTAATATTTAATCAATTAATACACTTAATATTGTAGAACCTCTTAACCTATAGTATATGTTTTTTTTTACTTTTTTGGAAGTATTAATTTTAAAGCCAAGTCTCTACCAACGAAATAATTAATCAAAATTATTAGAACAATATGTAACAAGTCGCAAACACCTAAAGATGAGCTTAAAATATCAAACGCGGTCACTAAGTTTAATCTTTAGTATAAGTTTAAGTAACCAAAATTCACATCAAAATTCTGTGAGAACACAAAAACATAAGCTCAAAAGATCAAAAAACTCAATTCTTAGCATTCTTAACATAAATTCAAGTCCACTAAAATCCATTCCAAGTTCTAGGAAACCAACTAAAACAAAGATAAAAATAAAAATGAGTAGTATAAAATTAATCATGAACAACATTAAAAAATGTGTGTGTATGTATATATGTGTTAGAAAAATAAAAATAAAAAAATATATATGTGTGTGTGTGTGTGTGTGTGTGTGTGTGTGTGTGTGTGTGTGTGAATCGGTTCGGTTCGGTATTTTCGGTATGGTATTACACTCAAACCGTTACCATTACCATTACCATTATACCGTAATTTAGTCGGTTCGGCAATTCGATATCGGTACATAATTTTGGTTCGGTTTTTAAGAATATTTTTAATCGATATTCGGTCGATTTTTCGGTATCGGTCGATATTTGCTCACCCCTAATTCAGACGATCGAAGACAGACCGTCGAGCCGATTGGCAACAACAGTTGATGACGACTTCATGAAGGCAAAGGCGATCTGAAGCATGATTTGGAGGTGAGGAAGACATCCCTGTAATCTTCCGTCTTTGTGTTAGACGTTGCCGGAGATCAGTTACAACTACAGGACGAGAAGAAGTCGGAGGAACATATTCCTTAATGATGTTAGGAACATGTCTCCTATTCTTCAGATGTTTTATTTCCTGAGTGTACAAAGATGTACTCAACTCATTAGCATAAGTGGTTGGGTCCTTCTTTTCAAACTTTGGCTTCTGGTATAGATTGGCCTTTGGCATAGGTTTCTTACGTTTCACCAAAGTTGATACTGGTTGACGCCTATTGAGATAAGCACGTAAGTCAAAAAATTCTGCTCCAGGTGTCTCTGTTTGTGTCAATTTTCTTTGCTTAGATCTTGAAATTTGCAAGGTGGAAAGGTATTGACCAGACCCCATAGGGGTAGGCAAGATACCTCTTTGATCAGTATTCTTTCCGATATCAGAGATCCGAAGACCTCTGTTTAAAGGAATAGAATCTGATATGTCTTCCTCTGAGTCATAGACCAGGGAAGATTGAGAAAAGACCAAAGGGTACTTTCCTTTATTTTGTAGAGGGTTAGCTAAGAAGCGTTCCCCTTTGTTCTGTTGTGAGACCATTTTAGGCATAGATTGCGCCCATTGAGGAAATGTCAAAGGACTCTTCCCTTTGTTCTATCTAGTATTGGCACTAGAACATTGATTCTCCAAGTTCAGAACTTGAGAATTAGAAGAGGTGTCACGACCCGTACCCTAGGGTAAGGGCACAAGACGTAGGTACGTCCAGCCTACGCCGCAGTGTCGACGGTAGAACGCTGTCCTAGGTCATAACATCTAACAGATAAGGATAAATAAACAATTATACTCCCCGAATGGGGGTGACATAACAGAATATATCTTAATCACATCTAAGGTAGAACATGAAAGGAAAGATAGATAAATATCCAGAAATGAAACACAAGATACGATCCAGAATTCTAAATATCTAAATAAGTACATATCCAAAAACATCTCAGAATCTAAATACAGTGATCCAGAAAAGATAAAGACATCCTAATCTAGGGAAGTATCATCAACTGCTAGTAGGTCCAAGCCACTAGTGATATCTAATGCTGCACTAAGAAGGGTAGACACCAGAGCCTCATCATCCACTGTAAAATTTTCAACAGGTCCAGTCAGGACGGGAGCGAGCACATATCTCTCAAACAGTTCATAGCAGGTTAGGAGTATAAATCATGCAATAGAGTAAAATACAGGAAGTGCTGAATGGAAGTACAAGTAAACAGGAGATATTTTGTAACTGAAAATAAATACATGATAGTAAAGACTGTAAGTGGCTACATGATTTAGAGTACAATATGGTTATGTAAACGGCTTAGGGGCACATGAATACAAATAAGAGGCATATTTATACAGCTACTGGGGATAATGATCACATAACCAATTCTACTCACCCCGCCCCAATTAATATACAAGGATCCATTCAAGTTATGTTATAAGCACATGAATACAGCTAAGGATACGTGAACTCATGTAATGAGTAGTACATGAGGCACGTGATAAAGCACATAAGAACATGTAAAAACATGAACTAGTACGAGTACAAGGAGTACCTGATGCACATAATAAAGTACATGAACATAAAATATCCGATACACCCGTAGAGGGATAACATCTCAGGAAAGGATCCATATAGTACTAATCCGTGAAGATACGTGTCAGCATCAAGTAGAGTAATCTAGAGCAAGAATATAATCCAGGTAAGTATGAAAAGATCAGAGAATGTACTCGCCTGCTATCTGAATGTCCAAGACGAAAGTACTGTCCGAGGAGTGGTGTCTGGCTCTAATTAGAACAGCACAAGTCACAACAAGTCCAAAATAGTAATAAGATGCACTACGATGCATACTACATGAATCTAGGTCAATCTAGACCAAAATCAACTCTTGGTCAACTCTGGTCAACCCTAGAAGTCAAACAAGGTCAACCAAGTCAAACCTAAGTCAAACTAGTCTATACTAGGCTAACAAGGCTATTCTAAGTCTAACTAGACTAAACAAGTCTAATCTAGACTCTACACTGACAAGCAGGCACAACCATAGGCCATTGGCTAAGAGACTAGGCCATGGGCCAATAGGCAATACCATGCCTATACAACCTACAAAATATCTATACACATAACACATATATATATCTAATATATAGTACATAAATTACAATATGACTATATACTCTAATATAGGAATTTATAACATATAGGTTATCTATATGAAAACCACACCTACATTATCTATTAATATATGATATGGTACACACAAAGGCATATAGGCTAATATGCAATACCATATACAACATTATATGACAAAACTTATATATATATATATATGTATAGAGAGAGGGACACATGTGCATGTGTCAAGTGTGTGTGAATGTGAAATCAGTGATATATAGAGTGTTCAAGTGTGTGTGTGTAGAGGAGACATGTGAGTGATATGAGAGAGGAAATATGTATGTGTGTGAATAGGGTGAGAGTGAGAGTGCCATATATATATATATATATATATATATATATATATATATATATATATATATATACTAGTGTATGTGTGTCATGAAACATGAGTGTGTGGGTGAAAAGACATGAAAATAGTAAGAAAACTGAGAACCCAACTTAGTTTTAAATAGGAAACCCCCCCTCTAAAATCAGTCCAGATTTGAAATATTATTCAACAGTTCAAATAAACTCATGTACACACATAAAAACCAACTAAAAGTCCCCACATTCCATTTCCAGATTTCAGTCCCAACTCCCCTTAATCAGTTCATAGAACCCAAAACAACAGTTCAAACAAATACCAATCTCAGTTAGAACATCACCCAAATCTCAGTGAAAATGTTCCCTCTTAGCATTCTCAGTTTTCACCTAAAAAACACTCTAAACAGTTCAAAACAGTCCCTTAAATGATATTCCAGATTTCTGAACACACAACCACCAATTAAAACCCAAATTCCTCATACCATTAGATATCATGTAGGTGAACAAATTAGAGATTTAATAACATGCAAATAATAGTGTTAATTAGGTTAAAATCGATGACAAAAACGGATTTACAAAACTGGAAAAAAAATTAGAAAAAGAGACTGAATAATGAGGTATCAGTAAATAGGAAAATGGAGAGAATTGAACAATAAAATCGAGCTAAAATCCCAAAACAGGGGTTGGTAATGTGAGAACACATTACACACGTGTTACGTGATGTGTTTGTGTCCACAAAAGTGGACACAAACGTGTCCAATCATAATAAAACCAAAAATAGTAAAATACAGTGCAATATCAGACCAATCGTCGTGTACGTGTTCACAGTGTCCGTGTGTACGACACGACACGACACAACCCATGTGGTTGTGTCCAAGGGTCGACCTAGACTAGGGCTAGGGATAGGACACCCTGCCACGTGTCCACAACACGTGTACGAGACACGAGACACGCGTATCAGCGATCGAAAAGACAGCCGACTGTGCAGTGCACAAATCGGTGCACGCGCTCGTGCGTGTCCGACACGACACGTGGGGCTCTGAAAATTAGGGAGCCCCGTGTCAGTGTCCTCCCCATGCTACACGTCAAATTTGGCGTATCGAGGAGCCGGGTCCAGGGCGCTGTGTCCCCCGAAATGCAGGGTATGTACAGTGCCCGTGCACGCGCGCATGCGACCACGTGTTCGCGTGTCCGTGTGGACTAGACACGACACAAAGACTCCAAAAAAACACCAGAAACATATAAGCGAGACCTAAAACTAATTTCCTATTCAAACACAATCTCAAAAATCACACAAAATGCCCATTGGGGCATTTCATCAAACACGTGCCAAGTGACACTGATACGTGTCCAAAAAGGACACAAAATGGACACAAAAATTAGGGCTACTTATTCCTACAATTAGGTTAGGTCTAGGGCTCCCTAAATATGAAATAAAATCAAGATTCTATGGAGGGGATTGAAAATTACCTATATGTGTCAAATCCTTCAAAAAGCTCCACAAAGAGGTGTTCTTCTTGATAGCCAACTCCTCCAATTTGCTCCTAAGCTGAGATTTCTCATAACCAACAGCAAGAGGAGTAAAATTAGAACCCAATGCAATTGGTTTGGTGGAAAAAGGATTTAAAATAGATTTTCTATGATTTATGGAAGATGGGGGCTTACCTCTTTCTAAAACTTGGCAAGAATCCTAATGGAGGCTAGCCCTAACTTTGAGGGGTATTAAATAGGATGGGGGAGACTATCATGACCAGCCATGGGCTGATTAAAATTAGGGTTAGCTATATGGTGTGGGCCTATGGGCTTTAAGTCTCAAGTCATTAGTCATGACTTATGAAATCATAAGCCATTCTAGCCTAATCAATTCCTAATCTCTCCAAACAAGTTCCCATGAGTTAACCCTCACTAACTTAGGTCAAACCAAGGTTACTTAACCTAACCAAGTGGTCTTAACCTAGGTTAATCTCTAGGTTAGTCTCCTTGTCAACACTAGTCAAAGTCAACTATAGGGCCAAAATCAATTATACTAAAAATCACTAAAAATTATATTAATTCTAATAAATCTAAATAATACTAATTATCACTAACCATGGTTAGCTAAGACCAGCTGTGACTAATCTAGGTTAGGTCCAAACCAAGTTAGGCTAATCACAAAACATGGCAATCAATTAAATAATATTTTAATCACACCATTCTTAATAATACATTAAATTCCAAATAATATTAATTAAATTCAATTAAATTCAAAATGACAAAAGTACCCTTGAACTGGAAATAATAAATGAAATATTCTAATCACATGGCTAGGCTCTAGGTTAAGCTGTCTCTAGTGTTACACTATCAAAACACCAAAATCATAAGTCAAGATTTAAAATAGTTTTAAAATAATTTAAAAAAATTACCAAAAATTATATCATGATTTAAAATATCATTATTAAAAGATTAAAATCACAAAATTTTAAAATTATCCTCATTTGAAAAACTGGGTGTTACAATCCTACCCACCTTAGAAAAATTTCGTCCTCGAAATTAAGATGATCGTACCCCTTCTAGGTTAAACCCAAACAATCAAGGTCAGAAGAGAACTTATCTAAATCATGCAATTGGAAGGATAACATATAGGATTTGGTAAGTGGTATCAGTCTGAGGTCTCATCTAGCCATTCTAGTCATATTAGATCAAGAGCAATCATAAGATATCAAAACATACAACATTATGGTAGGGTGCATCAATTTCAAAGACTGGCTAAGATATAGGTCAAAGACTCACCTCCAACTAGGTCTGGTAGCTGGAACTCCCTCCCGAAGGCGGAGTCTTGGCTGGGATAAGTACAGCAGGACAGTCTCGCAACCTGTGTGCAGCCGACCCACACAACAGGCACACCCCTCTTCTCTTCCTACAGATGTCCCACACATGTCCAGGCTTCTTACAGAAGGTGCAGGTAGGCACTCTCTCAGCTGGCCTCTGCTGAACAGGAGTCGGGACTGGGTAGGCTGGTCTAGGCTGATAGTCTGGGTGCTCACGGGGCTCTGGATATACACTGCTCCTCGGCCTCTTAGAACTAGGCTCTCCCCCTGAATGTACCAAATCCCACAGCAGTTGGATCCCGCGGCCCTGCTCCTTCAGGATCTCAGCCTGAACTCTTTGTGTCTCCAACACATCCCGGAGAAGTATGGATATCTGAGCTCCGTCAGGAAACAAATATACCGAGGGTATGGTATGGGGTACCACTCCTGGAGGCAGAAGAGGAGGCGGAAAAGGACTCTTGGTCTCAGATGAGACTTCAGCTCTCTCCTGGGTAACAGGTGGTGGAGGGAAACTCTCTGGTAATGATGCTAACACCTCCTCGATGGCGGGAGGTGCCACTACCCTTGGGTCAGCCTGAGGGGTCACTACCTCCTGAGTAATAGAAGGTGGAAGCACACTATCAGTAGCTGCAGCTGCTCTCAGGCGACAAGCTCGGGTCATGGGTGCCATACTGGAAAGGATAAAAACACAACAATCATTAAGGCTGTACAGCAGTCTACCATCCTATCTGAAAACCAGTAATTATCAAAAATAAAAATAAGTCAACTACTAATCATCTATAAAGAGGTATTATTTAAGAAAACCAGAACCACAAGTTTAAGGAACGAAAGTCGATAGCATTGAATCCAATCACAATATAATATATATCGGAGGAGAGAGTGTTAGAGAGGAAAAAGCTAGCATTTGTAAGGGTCATGTGGTTTGTATGACATATACATGAAGGTGTTATAGGAGGATTTGGGTCTCAACTATAGCTATCAATTTACACTATCCATGGCATATTAGTTAAGCAATCTACAAGGCACAAGCTATTTACTCATAACATGTATGGCTAACCGTATATGTCAGTATCTATATGGCTACATGAACATAACATAGAGATGAAGGGTTAGGTTTACATGGCAGTTGTGAACATTAGTGTAGAGTGTCAAGTGTACATGGGTTAAACTTGAAACAAAGGGTTCGATCTTTCAGTTTAGCTTAACATTACATATTAGATCTGAAATTGAACTACAATTTGAAGGCAATGTAAAAATGTTAACATGTATTCAGTTTTCAAATTTTGGAGAAATTCGAATATCAAAACCAACTCAATGTTTACCACAACCACAACCTAACATGTAAGAGTATGAACCTAACATTATATACCTGCACACAACCATGTATACGGCTCAAAACATTGCAATTTAAAACTGCAATTTGAACTAAACACTTAGAATCCAAGGTTAAGGGTTTACTATGTACACAGTCTCAGATTTGACAATTCAACACAAAACTCAACCAATTTTTTTAAGAAATGAAATCCTGTATATAACATACATGTGTAGTGATGTAAGCAAAACTAATAACATGAAATTTAAATTTAAATTACGAATTTAATATGGAGAAACAGAGAACTAGTCATTGATACTGTCCTATATTAGAATTATTGGGATTTTGAGAACTTAACATTAATCATATTAACATGCATTTAGATAGGTTGGTAACATGTGTAGTATGCGTATGTGTTAGGCAAGTATCTGTGTCCACTATATATATATTTTAGGGTAATACAAGAAATAATGGCAAGAGAAAATATTGATAAAATCTGTTCTGCTTATCTGTTTAAAAGAGGGAACCATTTTGAAACCAGAGCTATGATATCAAATCCAAGTTAAGATCTAGCAAATTCATCAATTTATTGTATTAGGAAGAATTTATAGCAAGAAGTTACACAAGGTTATAATAATAGCTAAGCTACTCCTACTCATAATCCTACTCCTAAGTTATTTGATGATGGGGTACAATTATACAACAGAAAGGTACGATAGAGATGATATGTTTAAAAACCTTCTCAAGATACAATCTGATAATCATATGCGTCTGTCCAAAATTATGTTACTCAGAGTCCTCGCCATGCCAGTAAGCAAGGCTGCGAATAACGATAGATTCCATAACTAGGGTATGCACCTCTACAATCATGTCGTCTGGAAATCTTGCTATGTCGACTAGTATAGCTGCGAGAAATTCCAAATCTCATAACCAAGATACGTACATCCGAAGCCAGGTCTCTATGTTTCTGCCACGCCAGCTAATATGGCTGCGATAAACTACAGGTTCCATAATCATGTAGACGTTTTACCATCCCTGTTATTCCGTCAACATATGTTATCAGAAAATATCGTAACCCAGGCCATAAAATTCATCTCGATAGAAAAATAAAAATCAACAACGATCCTTCAAAATCAAATTCAATAACCAAGGAGTGAGAGCGAAACAAAACAAGGGAAAGGATTTCAAATTGAAGTTTAAATAAGATTCTCAAGGGTCATCCCAGGAATCTTTCAAAGAATCCTAATTGTGATTAAGTACCCTCAAAAAATATATCATAATCCTACTGCAGGCTGTAGTGATACTCTAGTTCCAATACCACTACATAAACTCGACCTGCATGGGCCACCACTAAAAACGTGTCACGACCCGTACCCTAGGGTAAGGGCACGAGACGTGGGTACGTCCAGCCTACGCCGCAGTGTCGGCGGTAGAACGCTGTCCTAGGTCACAACATCTAACAGATAAGGGTAAATAAACAGTTATACTCCCCGAATGGGGGTGACATAACAGAATATATCTCAATCACATCTAAGGTAGAACATGAAAGGAAAGATAGATAAATATCCAGGAATAAAACACAAGATACGATCCAGAATTCTAAGTATCTAAATAAGTACATATCCAAAAATATCTCAGAATCTAAATACAGTGATCCAGAAAAGATAAAGACATCCTAATCTAGGGAAGTATCATCAACTGCTAGTAGGTCCAAGCCACTAGTGATATCTAATACTGCACCAAGAGGGGTAGACACCAGAGCCTCATCATCTACTGTAAAATTTTCAACAGGTCCAGTCAGGACGGGAGCGAGCACATATCTCTCAAACAGTTCATAGCAGGTTAGGAGTATAAATCATGCAATAGAGTAAAATACAGGAAGTGCTGAATGGAAGTACAAGTAAACAGAAGATATTTTGTAACTGAAAATAAATACATGATAGTAAAGACTGTAAGTGGCTACGTGATTTAGAGTACAATATGGTTATGTAAACGGCTTAGGGGCACATGAATACAAATAAGAGACACATTTATACAGCTACTGGGAATAATAATCACATAACCAATTCTACACACCCCGCCCCAATTAATACACAAGGATCTATTCAAGTTACGTTATAAGCACATGAATACAGCTAAGGATACGTGAACTCATGTAATGAGTAGTACATGAGGCACGTGATAAAGCACATGAGAACATGTAAAAACATGAACTAGTACGAGTACAAGGAGTACCTGATGCACATGATAAAGTACATGAACATAAAATACCTGATGCACCCGTAGAGGGATAACATCTCAGGAAAGGATCCATATAGTACTAATCCGTGAAGATACGTGTCAGAATCAAGTAGAGTAATCTAGAGCAAGAATATAATCCAGGTAAGTATGAAAAGATCAGAGAATGTACTCGCCTGCTATCTGAATGTCCAAGACGAAAGTACTGTTCGAGGAGTAGTGTCTGGCTCCTATTAGAACAGCACAAGTCACAACAAGTCCAAAATAGTAATAAGATGTACTACGATGCATACTACATGAATCTAGGTCAATCTAGACCAAAGTCAACTCTTGGTCAACTCTGGTCAACCCTAGAAGTCAAACTAGGTCAACCAAGTCAAACCTAAGTCAAACTAATCTATACTAGGCTAACAAGGCTATTCTAAGTCTAACTAGACTAAACAAGTCTAATCTAGACTCTACACTGACAAGCAGGCACAACCATAGGCCATAGGCTAAGAGACTAGGCCATGGGCCAATAGGTAATACCATACCTATACAACCTACAAAACATCTATACACATAACACATATATATATCTAATATATAGTACACAAATTATAATATGACTATATACTCTAATATAGGAATTTATAACATATAGGTTATCTATATGAAAACCACACCTACATTATCTATTAATATATGATATGGTACACACAAAGGCATATAGGCTAATATGCAATACCATATACAACATTATATGACAATACTTATATATACATATGTATAGAGAGAGGGACACATGTGCATGTGTCAAGTGTGTGTGAATGTGAAATCAGTGATATATAGAGTGTTCAAGTGTGTGTGTGTAGAGGCGACATGTGAGTGATATGAGAGAGGAAACATGTATGTGTGTGAATAGGGTGAGAGTGAGAGTGTCAAGAGGGTGACATATATATATATACTAGTGTATGTGTGTCATGAAACATGAGTGTGTGGGTAAAAAGACATGAAAACAGTGAGAAAACTGAGAACCCAACTTAGTTTTAAATAGGAAACCCCTCCTCTAAAATCAGTCCAGATTTGAAATATTATTCAACAGTTCAAAAAAACACATGTACACACATAAAAACCAATTAAAAGTCCCCACTTTCCATTTCCAGATTTCAGTCCCAACTCCCCTTAATCAGTTCATAGAACCCAAAACAACAGTTCAAACAAATACCAATCTCAGTTAGAACATCACCCAAATCTCAGTAAAAAAGTTCCCTCTTAGCATTCTTAGTTTTCACATAAAAAACACTCTAAACAGTTCAAAACAGTCCCTTAAATGATATTCCAAATTTCTGAACACACAACCACCAATTAAAACCCAAATTCCTCATACCATTAGATATCATTGTCACGACCCGCACCCGCTATAAGGGCACGTGCACGTGACAACGCCCAGCCCTCACCGTAAAAACGGTATGGAACTCTGTAGGTTTTCTACTCTAAATAGTTTATATATATATATCAAAACCTGTCGAGAATATGGTCAACTCCGAACGGAGGACAAGCAATGAATATATATGAGTACTCATTCACAACTCTAAGATGATAAAGTAAAGACTGAAAGATAAAGACAACAAGACGATAAAAATAATAACCTGTCAAGTCCAAACACAAATAATATACAAGTCCAAGTCTCTAATATAATCCATAATAATAACAGTCTCAAAAGTAGCTGGAGACAAGGTCCAGTACAAAAGACCTACTCTATCTATGCAATAGGTAAGGTCTCGTCAGGCGGAGCTAAGCCCTGCTGGACCAACGTATCCAAGTCTATGCCCACTACGTCATCCGGACCGTAGTAGGTACAGTAATCCCCCTCATCAGCATCTGTAATATTTTATCAACATATCCAGTCAGGATGGAACGAGTACAATCTACTAACAACAGTTCACAAGATATGACAAAAGCTATAAGACTATAAATAGAGAGTATATACAAAAAATTATGGAATGTACATGTGAGTATCATGGCAATGTAAGCTATAAAACTAGAGCTAGAACAAGGCAAGTAAACTGATCATGGCATGTACAAGAATCAAGAATCATCTATCTAGGTGTGTGAGTACTAGCTACAATATGTGGCCGGCTTGGGAATTTGCACAAATAGTAACTGGCCTGGCTAATCATACGTGGGGTGTATGATCAACACTCACAATCAATAGGTGCACAATGGGTACACACTAGGCTTTGACCACATATCTACACTAATACTCCCCGCCCCCGACTGGTAGAGTGGATCCAAGCAAGACACGTTATGACACGGGATTCTACGAGAAGGGAGCAAGTCTCCTCGAGAATTGGTGTCCATATATTGTGCAAGATCTACAAGGGGCTTGCACAAGATATACCAAGATAACGAGAAATAACATCTCATGTCGGGATCCATGAATACCAATCCGTGTGACCAATGTGTCGAGAACAAGCATATCTACACTAATTACATGAATTACAACAATCATCATAAATTGGAAAAGTGTTAGAGAATGTACTCGCCTGTAATAAGATATGATATGTCAACGGGATGCAATGCTGCGTCTCGAGGACCTATAGAGAACAAGACGTATCAATACTATGTTTAGGAAGTAAAGTCAAATTAATTTAAACCCTATTAAGTCATTCTAGGTCAAGACAAGTCAAACTAAGTCAATCTAGGTCGAACAAGGTCAAACTAGATTGTACATGGTCGATCTAAGTCATTCTAGGTCTAGCTAGGTCAAACTAGGTCAATACAAGTCAAACGGGATTAATCTAGGTCGATTTAAGTCATCGGTTGACTTACAGTTGACTTTTGGTCAACTGATCAACTCTGGTCAACTCTAGGTCAACCCTAGGTCAATCCTAGGTCAATGGTGACTAACAGTTGACTTTCGATCAACTGTCCAAGTTTAATGGAATTTGGGACTAAATTGGGTAAAGTGTTGACCCATAGTTGACTTTTGGTTTAAAAAGTCAACCGTGGTCAACCGGGGTCAAGACTAGGTCTAGGCGATTATTTCTAATCATTACCAACCTCTACAACCCATATCCAAGTCCATCTTGGACTTCGAAACCCAAATCTTGGCCGTAGGCCAATATCCTAATTTGCCCTTTCTAAGGTAAATTTCTAGCCTAGGTGGAAACCTAGTTAGCCTACCTACGCTTGATATTTTGACCCGTGCTCCCTAGGGTAGTGAGATAATAGCCTATACATATATTACCAACCAAGATACCTTGGTAAAGTGGACGTCTAGTCCATCTTACGGTCCATTGCCGATATCTTGAATATATCAAGATACGTAATGGTACGGCACGATACCGGCGCCCTACAATCCCGATTTCAACTCGGGAGCCTACCCGCAAAGTCTAATTTATATAATCTAGGTCTCTCCCAAGTTTCAACTCATTCCGACACTCCGAGCTCCGTTTCACCCTCTAACTCGATCTCCTCTATTTTCAATTTCCCACTTTCCTTCCTATTCTTCTTCTTCTATTTCCTCCTCTTCAAATTCCCTTTCTCTAATTTCTATTCTCCTAATTCATCTTCTTCTAACTCTTCCTCTCATTCCTAATCTCCTTTCTCTCATTCTTTCCTATTCTAATTTCTTCCTAACTTCTTCCTATTTTTTCCTATTCTTCTAATCCATCTTCTTTTCTAATTCTTCACAACTTCTTCTTATTCTCTTCTTTTTCTTATCTCTTCTTCTTAACTCTTATTCCTATTCTTTCATCTATCTAACTATATATCTACCTGTCTATACATATATATATATATATATATATATATATATATATATATATATATATATATATATATATATATACATATATATATATACTAGGGGGTTTAAAAGGGGGTTTAATAGGGCTTAAAGGGAGGGTAAAAGGAGCTAGGGGGAACTGGCAGCCGCTGTGCTGCCAGTTGCTGCTGCTACTGCTCTTCCTGCTGCTGCTGCAGCAGTCCCTCTTCTTCTTTTTCATCTCCTCACTTCCTCCTATCTCTCCTCTCTCTCTCTCTCTCTATATATATATATATATATATATATATATATATATATATATATATATATATATATGTATGTATATATATATATATATATATATATATATATATATATATATACATACATATCTATACACAAACACACACATCTATCTACATATATATAAATACACACACACACACACACACACACACACACACACACACACACACACACACACACACACATATATATATATATATATATATATATACATAGACACACACATATATAGATATATTTATATATACATACACACTCACACAAACACTCACACACTCACAAACACACACTCTCACCACCATCTCATGACACTCATTCTCATACACCATCACCACTACCATTCCCCTACACACACATATATACACATATATAATATATATATATATATATATATATATATATATATATATATATATATATATATATATATATATATATATATATATATATATTATATATGTGTATATATATATACCACTCTATATATGAAAATCCCTAATTAATCCTTAACCTAGATTTTTAGGAAATCCACAAATTCTAGGGGCAAAGTGTGGAGAATTCTCTCCTCTACCATTATTGTGAAAGCAATAAGTGCTTAAGAGGAATAAATAGGGAATTAATGAGCTTACCTAAGCTTGGTTGCTTGAGGAAGAAAGAAAGCTTGAAGAAAGGAATGAAATTTGAGAGAGAGAGAGAGTGTTTACTTTGTGGAGAAGCAAAGGGGGTGTTCCCCTACTTGGCCGGCCATGGTGGGAGGGTTATTGGGTTTGGGTGAGATCCAATAACCCTCCAAACCCATTAGACTTAGGTTGGGTTGGTTCGGGTTTGGTTCGGTTCGTTTCGGTCTAATTTTAATTAACTAATTAAGCTCTAAAATGACTAATTAAGCCATGGAAATAGGGTTTATGGTTTCTAGCCTAATTAAGACGGTATGTGGGCTAAGCCCAGCTAGTATGTGGGTCCCACTAGTGTCCAGGCTCCCCGGGTCTCCAACTTAAGTCCGAATTGGATAAAATCTAAACCAAACCAAATAAATCCCTAAAAATCATATAAAATCAAATAAAATCAAATAAAATTCCTAAATATTATAAAACTTGAAAAATGACGAAAATACCTCTAATTCAAAAAATAGGGTGATAAATCTACCCTCCTTAAAAAAATTTCGTCCTCGAAATTGAATGAGAACTAACACTGCAATCATGAATTGAACAAGGAAAGAAAAAGATAGCATTTTACCTCAAGGCTCGAAGAGATATGAGAATCGCTCCCGCATGTCGTCCTCCCTCTCCCAGGTAGACTCACTTGGAGAGTGGTGTCTCCATGCAATGCGAACCAAGGGAATGACCTGGTTCCGGAGCACCTTCTCTCTTCGGTCCAAGATCTCAACCGGCTTCTCTGGATAGCTGAGTGTCGGTCCCACTTCGATCTCTGAGTGGTCCAAGACGTGACTGGGATCTGCCACGTACCGTCTCAGTTGCGACACGTGGAACACGCAGTGCACTCCCTCTAGTGCGGGCGGTAACTCCAGTCGGTAAGCCACTGCACCGACCCTCCCCAAGATACGTAATGGTCCGATGTATCGTGGACTAAGCTTCCCGCCGCCACCAAAACAAATCGTGCCATGCGTCGGAGAAATCCGCAAGAACACAAGATCACCAACCTAGAACAAAATACAAGACTTAGAGCTTGATCTAAAACAATCACAATCAGACTCAAATACTAGAAAAATCTAAACTATACCTCAAACTCCAACGGCCTCCGGTGGCTAGTGGCCCAATGCCGCTGCCTATCCTGCGCCACCCGAAGTCGATCTCTGATAACCCTGACCTTCTCTGCAGCATCCACTACCATCTCAGGGCCAAGAAAAACCCTCTCGCCGACATCATCCCAAGACAAGGGAGTACGGTACCTCCGTCCGTATAGAGCCTCGAAAGGTGACATCTCTATACTGGCTTGTTAGCTGTTGTTGTAAGCAAACTCTACCAAGTGAAGGTGGTCCTTCCAAGATCTCCCGAAGTCCAAGACACAGGTACGTAGCATATCCTCGAGGGTCTGAATCGTCCTCTCCGACTGCCCGTCTGTCTTGGGGTGGTATGCGGTACTGAACTTGAGCGATGTGCCCAAGCTAAGCTGCAAACTCCTCCAGAAGTGGGAAGTGAATCGGCTATCCCGATCCGAGACTATACTCACTGGAACCCCGTGCAATCGGACTATCTGTCGCACGTATATCTCGGCCAACCTCTCCGTCGACAAATCCACTTTGAAAGGCAAAAAAGTGGGCCGATTTGGTCAATCGATCAACAATGACCCAAATCGCATCCTTCCCTCCTAGAGAGCATGGAAGCCCAGATACAAAGTCCATAGTGATATGCATCCACTTCTACTCAGGAATAGGTAGTGGCTGGAGCAATCCACCGGGTCTCTGCCTCCCGGCCTTCACCTGCTGGCACACCAAGCATCTCGAACCAAACTGAGCCACCTCACGTTTTACGCCATACCACCAAACATGCTGTCTCAAGTCTCTATACATCTTGTTGGCTCCTGGATGCATAGAGTACTGAGAACGGTGCGCCTCCTGAAAAATCTTCTTCTGAACTCCTCCGCTCGGCACGCACAATCTGGTACCATGCCTCAACGACCCATCCCCCGCTATAGAGAACTCATCAAACAGTCCTGCCTGGACCTGCTCCCTGATGACTCTCAGAGCCTCATCCTCAAACTGAGCTGCCCTGACCCTGTCCATCAGCTCTGACTACACCTGGAGACCCCACATCTGTGCCTCAAACCCTGGAACTATCACCTCTATGCCCATGCTCTCCAGATCTGCCAGAAGGTGACGATCCATCATCAAACACATGGCCACGGGATACCTGCTCAAAGCATCCGCGACCACGTTGGCCTTCCCCGGATGGTACTGTAAGAATATATCAAAATCCTTCATCAGCTCTAACCATCGCCTCTGCCTCATATTCAGCTCCTTCTGGGTAAATACGTACTTCAAGCTCTTGTGATCAGTATAGATCTCAATTCGCTCTCCGTACAGATAGTGTTTCCACAGCTTCAAAGCAAAGATGACCGCTGCCAGCTCTAGATCGTGGGTAGGGTAGTTCGTCTCATGAGGACGTAACTGCCTAGATACATAGGCAATTACCTTCCCGTGCTGCTGAAGCACACAACCCAAACCCCGTCCTGAAGCATCATTGTAGATCGTATAACCACCAGATCCAGATGGCAGCGTCAAGATAAGAGCTGCAGTCAACCTCGCCTTCAGCTCCTCGAAGGCGGCCTGGCACTCCTCGGACCAAATAAACACCTCGTCCTTCCTGGTAAGACGGGTCATCGGCTGGGCAATCATAGAAAAGTCCTGCACGAACCTCCGGTAATAACCTGCCAGACCCAGAAAACTTTGAACCTCTGCTACTGAGCTCGACGTAGACCAGGACTCCACCGCAAAAATCTTCCTCGGATCCACTGAAATCCCCTCGCCAGAGATAACATGGCCTAGGAACTCTACGCGATCCAAGAAGAATTCGTACTTGGACAGCTTCCCATACAGCTGCTCCCTCCTGAGAGTGTCCAAAACAATCCTCAGGTGCTCCTCGTGCTCCTTTGGTGTCTTCGAATAGATGAGAATGTCATCAATGAAGACCACCATGAACTTGTCAAGGTACTGATGAAATACCTTGTTCATCAAGTTCATGAATACCGCCGGGGCGTTGGTCAACCCAAACGGCATGACGGTATACTCATACCCCCCTATAGCGAGTCCTGAAAGGCAGTCTTTGGAATGTCATCCCGCTTCACCTTCAGCTGATGGTACCCGACACGCAAGTCGATCTTCGAGAACACTCTCGTCCCACTCAACTGGTCGAATAAGTCATCAATCCTTGGCAAAGGATACTTGTTCTTGATGGTAAGCTTGTTGAGCGCCCTGTAATCAATACACAGACGTACCGTACCATCCTTCTTGGGGATGAAAAGAACTGGCGCACCCCAAGGGGAAGAACTAGATCGAATAAAGCCCTTGTCCTCCAGCTCGTCGACCTGTCTCTTCAGCTCCGCTAACTCACTGTTGTTGATTCTATAGACGTGCTGGGAGATAGGCTCAACGCCCGACACTAGGTCTATAGAAAACTCAACATCACGATCTGGCGGCATCTCGGGCAGCTCCTCGGGAAAGACATCCAAGAACTCAGCAATAAGTAGATGTGGCAACATCGACCCCACCAACAATGCTCCGTAGAATCCATCTTCCCTGCTCCACTGCACCCTTGGTGAACTCATACTCCGGCTCTCCCGACGGCCTAAACAGAATCCTGCCCCCTCTACAGTCGATGCTAGCATGGTGTATGCTCAACCAATCCATACCGAGTACCACATCATAACTCGGAAATGGTATTACGAGCAAACACGCACTCAGCTCCCGGCCTCTCAAAGAAACTCTCCGCCCCTTGCAAACAATATTAACCAGGATGATGCCATTCCCAGTCATAATCTTGCAAGTCCTACCAAGATACTCAGCAATGATATTGTGCCTAAGAGCAAAAGAAACAGACACAAAACTGTGCGTAGCACCAGAATCAAACAAGGCTAAAGCTGGAAAAGAATCGAGCAGAATAGAACCTGCGACAACATCCGCAATAGGTTCCATGTCCTCGGCTGCAAGAGCTAAGGCTCTACCTTGACCACTCCGCTGCTGGTGGTGCTGAACAAACAGCAGCTGCTGGGTCGGAAGCGGACCCCTCGCCTGCACTGCAGGTACTCTTGCCGGTGCCCTCTGAGCTGTACCAGTAACACGAGGGTTCACTGGACACTCCCTCAACTGATGGCCTGCGCCGCCGCAAAAGAGACACACTCCTAGCCTCTTCCGGCAAACCTCCCAGACGTGACCAGGCTTTTTACAGAAGTGGCAAGGAGCCCCACGCTGTGCCTGCCTCGGCTGAGTGTGCTGCACCTGCTGCTGAACCGGTGCTCTGGCCTGAACCTGCGGCTGGTGATGCTGGAAAGAATGATGCTGAAGCTGAGGGCGCTTAGCAGCCCCCGCGCTGCTTGTAGCCCCCGAGAAAAGATTACGCTCCCTCTTGGGCTTCAAGCCCCACTACCCGCTCTACCTTGCGGGCCTTCGCGTAGATCTGGGTATAAGTCTCATAGAAGGAGGGAATGAGGATCTTGATATCCCAAGTCAGCCCCTTCCTGAAATGGCCCGTCCTGATCTCCAGGTCTCGAACCATGTACTCTGCGTATCGGCTCAGACGGTCGAACTCCGCAACGTACTCCTCCACAGATAAACTGCCCTGCTGTAGATCCTGGAACTGCCACACCAGGTCAATCTTGTCCGTAGGGGAAAAGAACTTCTCCTTGAAGAGGAGCTTTAATTTTGCCCAAGTACGGCCCTCTCTAGCTAGGGCTGGCTCATTTTTGAACCAGGTGCGTGTAATATCTAGCAACTGCAAACCTACCGCCTCGACCTTCAGGTCGTCTGCCAGGCGGGAGGCCCTCATATGCCGCTCGATATCCTCGAGCCAATCATCTGCATAGACCACACCCTCGATCCTGCTAAAGTCACGGGGCCCGAGCTTCTTGAAGTCCTAGATATCTCCGTACCTCAGTCGCGTCCCCGGATGCGGAGCCCTCTGCTCCACGGCTGCAAGGGCCAACTGATGGGCATCCTCCATGCCCTGACGCATCGCGTCTGTCTGCCTCTGCTGAGCTTCGGTCGGGGCTCTCTGAGTCTCCAGCAACTACTGGAGGAAGGTAAGCATCTGCCCCATATCTGTAGGCAGAGGAGGTAGAGGTGGAAGTATGTCTGCAACTAGCGGAGGAATCCGCTGCCCAGCAGGAGGAATAGCGCTCGCATCAACCACTGGTTCTGCGGCCGGAAAAGTCAGTAGCAACCCTGGGGTCAGCCCTCGTAACCAGCGGAGGAGCGCCCCCAAGATCTGCTGCTACCGACACTCCGACTGCAGCAGGAGTGTCCGGATCAGGTCCGCGAGTCATAGCAGACCTCTCCGCGTCCGCAGACTCAGGATACTGGGATCTGGTCTGCACCATCCGGAAGATAGAATTAAAGAAGATATCAATATGGCACAAGAAGGATTATATCAAAGGAGGACAGCTAGAAAACAATAAATCAATATCAAAGACGGTAAGCAAAATAAGCAAGGAAGGATCCTACTGTGATTGAGCACTCTTAGCCTACTACCTCCTATGTGTAACACAGGCTCGTAGTCAACACTCTAAGACGAGTATCGCTACGACATCGCACTAATTGTGACTTCAGGACCTGCATGGGCCACCACTAAAAATGTGTCACGACCCGCACCCGCTATAAGGGCACGTGCACGTGACAACGTCCAGCCCTCACCGTAAAAACAGCGTGGAACGCTGTAGGTTTTCTTCTCTAAACAGTTTATATATATATATCAAAACCTGTCGAGAATATGGTCAACTCCGAACGGAGGACAAGCAATGAATATATATGAGTACTCAATCACAACTCTAAGATGATAAAGTAAAGACTAAAAGATAAAGATAACAAGACGATAAAAATAATAACCTGTCAAGTCCAAACATAAATAAT
>JANAVB010011000.1:6280809-6348309 GCA_029216955.1 Iris pallida | reverse complement strand
GCAGTAGCAATTTTTGTAAGAGTTCTTGATCTCTGTGCGTATGTATGTGATGGCTTTTACAATGATTGGAAACTCTATTTATAGAGTTCAGGAAATAACTGTTTTACCAGTTATTTTGATGTGCGCGAAGCTGGATTGCGCCATAGTGGGTTGCGCCAACCTCCTGTTGTGCCAACTTTCATTCGGTTATAAGTCGTGTACTAACTATATTTAGATGCGTGGCATCATGTGATTGAGATGCGTGTGGTAGTGTACCGGATAGTAGACACGTCTTGAGAGATTAGTGGCATATGTGCCACATCATCCTGCTTTAGAAATGAAAATTGTTTCAACTTTGATAGATTGTGCGAACTTCAGTCAATAAGTAAAACTGTGCCTGATTGAGCCGCGCCGAGACACATGACAGCTTTTGAGAAGAAGTCATTCAGATTGCACCTAGGTGCAACTAAAGATTTTGTCTGGATTGTGCCTAAGCGCAACTTACAAAGTGTACAAGACAGCTGTCAACCAACTCCCCTCTAGCAGCATAATTTACGGGATTCGAAGAGATTTTCCTCGTTCACTATGGTGTCAGTTGTCAGTATTGTCAGGTAATGATGGCTATTAAATATCAAACGCCACGTAGATTTTGGCGCAATAAGACTGGGCGCAGTCTAATATATGGCACAACCTGTTCAGTGGTGCAGTTTATTTTCTGAGCTTCATATTAGTGGCACAACCTAATTTTTAGGGCGCAACTTGATCACTGGTTAGTGGGTTCATGGCGCAACTTGATTTTTAGGCCCTACAGAGATTACACTGCGTGCTTTACTCCGAAGAATATGCCAACTTCAACATCGCCCTGTTTTAATTCGAAGCCCATGATCAAACTTCAATACCTTTCTGAAGAAAGCTTTTATACTCCAAGCTTGTACAACTCAAATACTCCTAATCAAAAACCACCGGCACTTAGAAAAATAGGAGTTGTGTTAGAAATAGGAAGATTGAAAGCTCTTGGTAAATAGGAAGGCTTTAGAATAGATAGAGAAGATGAAGAAGGATTGAGTGATTAGAAATGACCAAATTTTCTCTATTTATAGGAATTTTTGAAGTAGAGTTTGGGCATAACTCGGCTACGACAATGTTCATAATTTTGCACGTTTGAGATCCAAAATACTAGGAATAAGCTGCTGACTAGGAGTGATCCATGGGGACGTAGTTTGGTTCGAGTTTGAGTAGAGCTCGGTCTGAGTTCGATTCCTAGGATTTTAGGGTATTTTGGGTTTATGTAGACTTTTGGAAGTTTGGTTTGGTTTGGAATAAAACATAGGTTTTGGTTTGGTTCAGAATAGACTTCTAAATGCCTGTGATCCCGACTCACAAAATAATTTAGACTCAAGAAATATAAAATACAGAATAAAATAAAAAAAAATTATTCTTGACGATCAAGTTCAATCTTCTGTAGTAATTCGTGAAGTCTTCTCGCTTCCCATATCAAAGTGGAAGTTTTAAGTTAATTATCGAAATCAGGTTGATCATGGCTACATGGGCCAACAATCTCTCCCATTTTGATAATTTGACAAACTACAATTGATTCTTTAGCAATATGTTCAGCTTGATTGGAAGTAGGTTGGTACCTTACAGAAGTAACTTGAGTATTGATTTGCTCCCCTGCAATTAATGATGAAGTTATGAACATTGTGAGATCTAGCAAAAAAATCTCAAACAAAGTTTTTTTAGAGCAATAAGTATATATAAGTATCTCAACATGTAAAGTATCATATTCATATTTCTACCCCATTTGTCATATAATCAAAATGACAGACTTGAAACAAGTACTCAGCACAGATAAACAAGTCGCATATAAACTAGTAAGCATAAAGATAATCCATAACTAGAAATGCATAAAGTGTTGAAATAGAAAACTAATACATGGAGTGCAAATACAAGCCAAACTAAACTGAAATGCTAAAAATGCTTTCAAGAAGCATATCACTAATACATAAGCTCTAAAAAGAAAAAAAGATCATACTAGTGACTCTATATCACTCCTCAACCATCATCCTCATCATTATCATCATCATCTACTGCCCTAGAAGGACCGGACTCAGCAGTGCGGTGGGGATCATAGTGAGCATCAGCATGGTCAAAGTATCTCTAAGCCTTTCGATCATCAATGCGATAATAATGCACCGAGGGATCACGAACCATGGGAATAGGGCCACCAGTGTTGTGAGAAAAACTGTAGGTAACGTCCCTCGCAGTGTTGGTCAAGGCCTGGAATTGGAGGGTGGTACAAAAATCCATAGACCTAAACTGATCCAACATCAAGGCCTGAAGAGACTCAAGAGTGACTTCAGTAGGAGGATGAAAAGGACGTGAACTAGCAGCTGATGGGTCAACAGGAGGTGGAGGAGGCAGTATTGCGGGAACATGAGCGACTCTACGATGCTCATGAAATAGACAGGTGTAGCATCCTGGGGACAGTCATCCAAGAGAACCTCAAAATACTCAAAGATGTCAGGAAGGTACATCGCATAGAGAAGTCGTCAAGGTTTCTTGTGACACTTTTCCGTAGCAGAAATAACAGTCTTAGGTAGACTAAAAGACACTTGGAAGTGAAGATGGTAAATGACAGAGAGTTCTAAGTATGTGATCTCATCGGTGGAGGTTTGTTTTGAAAGAATAGTAGAAAATACCATCTGATGCAAGTCGTAAAAGTAGTCGTTCATGTGCTTGGGGTGAAGACTACCTTTGGGACGTGGATTAGGTGCACATAACGAATCACGAAAAGAGTCAAACGTCATGTGAGCTAGAAATTAAACTGAGGTGATATCCACTAATGCTCCCTTACATTGAGAATATGAAGCATAATTGTCAAATCATCGACATCAAACTCAATGTCAATCCTACCGACCTTTGATCTAACCGTGCCATTAGTGACCGTGATATTATAATAAAACATGTGAATTGCATTAGAATAAATAGGATAACTAAATTGAACTAGGTTTTCAAGGCTAAAGTGTTCAAAAACGTATATATTATCGAAAAAAATTAAAATTAATTGGACATTCCGGACAGATTTTTCGTTGATGAAAGTCATTGAACCACTCATTAGAAGCATTAAGTGATACAAATATAAAGTCATCATAATAGTCATCATCCGGCATGGCAGGACTAAAAAGTAAAAAGAATCCTTCCACTTGGACATTAGAGGAGGAGGCTTCTCCAACCTTTTTCTTCTTTTTGGAAGAATGAGGAATTTTGGAAGCCATTGCCTCTCGATCATCAATACGATAATAATGCACCGAGGGATCACGAACCATGGGAATAGGGCCACCAGTGTTGTGAGAAAAACTGTAGGTAACGTCCCTCGCAGTGTTGGTCAAGGCCTGGAATTGGAGGGTGGTACAAAAATCCATAGACCTAAACTGATCCAACATCAAGGCCTGAAGAGACTCAAGAGTGACTTCAGTAGGAGGATGAAAAGGACGTGAACTAGCAGCTGATGGGTCAACAGGAGGTGGAGGAGGCAGTATTGCGGGAACATGAGCGACTCTACGATGCTCATGAAATAGACAGGTGTAGCATCCTGGGGACAGTCATCCAAGAGAACCTCAAAATACTCAAAGATGTCAGGAAGGTACATCGCATAGAGAAGTCGTCAAGGTTTCTTGTGACACTTTTCCGTAGCAGAAATAACAGTCTTAGGTAGACTAAAAGACACTTGGAAGTGAAGATGGTAAATGACAGAGAGTTCTAAGTATGTGATCTCATCGGTAGAGGTTTGTTTTGAAAGAATAGTAGAAAATACCATCTGATGCAAGTCGTAAAAGTAGTCGTTCATGTGCTTGGGGTGAAGACTACCTTTGGGACGTGGATTAGGTGCACATAACGAATCATGAAAAGAGTCAAACGTCATGTGAGCTAGAAATTAAACTAAGGTGATATCCACTAATGCTCCCTTACATTGAGAATATGAAGCATAATTGTCAAATCATCGACATCAAACTCAATGTCAATCCTACCGACCTTTGATCTAACCGTGCCATTAGTGACCGTGATATTATAATAAAACATGTGAATTGCATTAGAATAAATAGGATAACTAAATTGAACTAGGTTTTCAAGGCTAAAGTGTTCAAAAACGTATATATTATCGAAAAAAATTAAAATTAATTGGACATTCCGGACAGATTTTTCGTTGATGAAAGTCATTGAACCACTCATTAGAAGCATCAAGTGATACAAATATAAAGTCATCATAATAGTCATCATCCGGCATGGCAGGACTAAAAAGTAAAAAGAATCCTTCCACTTGGACATTAGAGGAGGAGGCTTCTCCAACCTTTTTCTTCTTTTTGGAAGAATGAGGAATTTTGGAAGCCATTGAGAAGTTTGAAAAAGGATAAAAAAGTTGAGATATACTGAAATTGAGTAGAGGAGATGGAAGTTAACCCAGATACAGCTTCGAATACAGACTCTTGGACTTGGAAGGTTTTGATGAGGGAGTTTGGGGTGGTTAGTGTTAGGGTTTTCGGAGGTGTTGGCTGCTATTATGAGGAAGAAGATGAAGTTTGAGGGGGTTTATAAGGAGGGGAACAGACTATCTAGCTTCTGTTCTAATTACTAGGGATGGAGTTCGGCCCGAGTTCGAACAAAGCTCGGTCCGAGTTCGGTTCCTTGGTAGTCAGGACAAATTTGGAAAGATGTGATATAGGTTTTAGCATTAATGCAAAGTATAGTTAAAAATACTTGTGTTGAAGAAAAATAATTAATATTAATTAACCAAAATACACAAAATATATAGAATATTTTGGCTTAGCTGTAGGGCCAGATCCCAGCTAGCGGTAGTCCGAAGACACATGGCACCATGTCACTTAGATTTTTACATTTTTTGTTAGAAGGGCCCTTTCGTCTTATAACTAAAATATTTTTTACGAATTTACGAATTAGATCAAGTAATATCCAAAAATTTTAATTCTCTTCGTATAAAGTTAAAACGATTTTCAGCTAGGGGTTTAGTGAAGATGTCAGTTAATTGATATTTAGTGTTAACATACTCTAAACTAATATCTCCCTGTAAAATATGGTCTCTAAGAAAGTGATGTCTAATCTCTATGTTTAGTGCGAGAATGACAAATAGGATTCTTCGTGAGATTTATTGAACTAGTGTTATCGCAGTAAATAGAGATGTGATTGTAAGATAACTGATAGTCTTCCAAAGTCCTCTTCATCCACAAAATCTGGGCATAACAACGTCCTGCGGCTATATATTTAGCCTTTGTTGTAGATATTGCTACAAAATTTTGCTTCTTAGAAAACCAGAAGACTAAGAACTCTTCTAGAAAATGACATGTGCCATTGGTACTTTTATGATCGACCATGCATCTAACAAAATTTGCGTCCGAATAACCTATCAGGTCAAACGAATCGATTTTGGGATACCACAGACCGATTGTCAAAGTACCTTTAAGGTATCGGAGAATGCGCTTAACGGCACTTGCATGTGATTCCTTAGGACATGCCTGATATCTTGCACATAGGCATACTGAAAATATAATATCTTGAGTACTAGCAGTTAAATATAGTAAACTGCCAATCATAGCTCTGTACTTACGCACTTCAGTTGGTGTACCACTTTCATCCATATCAAGCTTTGTAGAAGTTACCATAGGAGTTTTAATTAGTTTGACGTTATCCATGTCAAACTTCTTCAACAGGTCTTTTGTATATTTGGCTTGATTGATGAAGATCCCTTGTGAACTTTGCTTAATTTGTAGCCCAATGAAGAATGTCAGTTCTTCCATCATGCTCATTTTAAATTCACTCTGTATATACTTAGCAAACTTGTTACATAGCATCTCATTTGTTGATCCAAAGATAATGTCATCTACATATATCTGCATTAACGAAATATGCTTATCCAAATATTTTATAAACAAAGTATAAGCACCTAGATTTTTTAATTATTTGAAATAAGGATTTTTAGTTACAAATAGCAATTACATCCTTAAAATAAATTATTATAATTATTAAAATTTTCTAGAATTTTTAAATAATTTTTAAATGGTTTTTAAAGCCTAAAATGTCATTTTACAATTTATTAAATTGTTTTAATAGCATTTTGCAATTATTTTAAATATTTTAAGGCAGTTTGCAATATTCGAATCTTCTGTGCAAATTAAATTTGTACAGAGCTTTGCGGGGTGGGGGGGTTATGCAAATTAGATTTTTGCACATAACAGAGGCGGTGAGGGGCTTTGTGTAATAACTAATATTGGAGGGGAGGGTTTCTGTAAAGTGTCGTGACCACCGCCTTCGTCTCCGCCTAATCCCCGACCGACCAGCCGAAACTATAACCCTAATTCCTAAAATCACGACTAAAACCCTAATCTAAACCCAAATACAACCTATAAATAGGCCCCCAGTCGAAACCCTAACCCTACTTTAATTCCCGACCGCCCTAGCCACCACCCTACGTTCGACTTCTCCGACGAACCTTGCCAGAACCCTAGATCTAGGATTCCAGCCGCCCCAGCCGTCGCCATCACCTCCGACCACCACCATTCGATTCGCCTCGACGAGACGAACTCGAATATAATTTTTTCGACGCCCCACGACGTCTCCTCCGCCGTGCAGCAGCCTCGATCACCGGACACATACGTGTCAACTCGCCTCTCGTGTCGCTTTGTGTCTCGTATTTGCGTCACGGGACTCGATTAAACATGAGGAGTCCACAGGTGTGCTCAGACACGGCAAATTCGTGTCGTATGTGTCGTACTAGCCACGGACACAGGACTCGTGGCAAATTCACACTCGTGTCCATAACTGTCCGGACACGAGTTTAACAATTATTTGGTAACGGGTTTGGATTAATGATAACGGGTTTAAACCCGCACAGTAACATTTTATATTAATGGGTTTACTGTTTAAATCGGGTTTGGGTTCAGGCCCAATGGGTTTTGGGCTGAGTTTATATATATATATATATATATATATATATATATATATATATAAATATATATTTTATATATATATATTTTATATATATATATATATATTTTTATATATTTATATATATATATATATATATATATATATATATATATATATATATATGTTTATAATATAAAAATATATATAAAAATATATATATATAAAATATACATAAAATATATATATATATAAATATATATATATAAATATATATATATATATATATATATATATTTTTTTTTTTTTTATATATATGTATATATATATATATATATATATATATATATATATATATATATGTTTATAATATAAAATATATATAAAAATATATATATAAATATACATAAAATATATATAATATATATATATATATATATATATATATATATATATATATATATATATATATATATATATATATATATATATATTTTTAAACACTACCCTTTATTGAATCTTACTTGAGTCCCAACTCAGGTTACAAGAGACATAGATAAAGATAGAAAACATAGAAATTTAAGCCATCTCTTCTGGGATTTGAGCATGAGTACATCGAGTCATGGCCTTCTTGAGCTGCCTCTTTACCTCGAACACAAGCTGTTGTCCTCCATATGAGTACTCTTCATATTTCCACTTGTTTCTATTTTTCCATAGTACCCATACAATTGCTCCCACTGTTAATTGTTTCAAGTGTTTTTGCCCTCTCGACCTCATAGATTTTATCCTATCTTCGATTGATCCAGTAGCATCTCGAACCTTCAACATCCCCGTAAAGTAAGTCCATACTTCTCTTGCCAAATCTCCATCAGATAATATATGAGACGTGGACTCACACTTTGGAAGCACACAGCAATGACAAGAGGAAGCCATATGAAAACCCAAACGCTGGATAACATCATCCGTCGGTAATCGACCCCATAGCACACACCACAGTAGAACCGACCATTTGGCAGGAATACACGATCCCTATATTTGTGAAAATCTATCATCTACATCCGACCGAGACCTGATGCAATTCCAAGCTGAGGTTATCAAAAACATACCCGATCTGCCAGGAGACCAAACAAAGTTTTCCATATCATCTTGAGTTTGAGAAACAATATGTACATCCCCCATATCTCTTCCTTTGAGTATCTGCTTCCAAATATGTGAAGAACTCACCGAAGCAGTAGCAACTGATGCCTGAGTGTATGGATAATATTTCGCCTTCATGAACGTAACCCAGAGAGACTGGGACGTTCTTATTTTCCACCAAAGCTTCAATGTTAGAGCATTCAATACATCTTGTAGCTTACGAACATCCAGTCCTCCTTCCTCAAAGGAAGGGTTACCTTCGGCCAAGCCACCCAAGCACGTTTGTCCGAGCCATGCTTAGAACCCCACAAGAAACTCTGAAACATGTCTTTGACTCTTTAATGACACTAGCTGGAGGATTACATGTCGCCAAGGTGTAAACCGGTATCGATGTGAGGACTGACTTAAGTAATGCAAGTCTTCCTCCCATCGACATGGCTTTGTTGTGCCAACCACCAATTTTATGTCTAATCTTGGCAACCAGATCATCAAACATAGCTGCATTGTGCATTCCCGCAGTCATTGGCGATCCCAAATAAGTTATAGGCAAGTTAAGCACATTAAAGCCGAAGGAATTTCTGATATCTTCTACTCTTTCGTCAGAGATATGCTTGGACAAATAAATTTTTGACTTCTCAACATTTACCTTCTGACCCGACACCTGTTCATACTGCCCGACCACTGCCATCATCTTCTGAATGGACTTCTTTTCTCCTCCAGAGAACAGCAATATATCATCCACATATGCCAATTGTGTAATGATTGGGCAACCACTTGGAGAATAATATGGAGTAAATCCCTTGCTCTCTCGCAAGAAGTTAAGATTACAGCTCAAACTTTTCGCAGCTATAACAAAGAGTAGGGGAGATATCGGATCTCCTTGCCATAGTCCACATAGGCTTTTGCAGAAACCTGAAGCACTGCCATTAACCAAAGAGGAAAACCAGACATTATCTAGCAAGTGTAATATCATGTTAAGCCATTCATTGCAAAACCCCATTCGTTGCATGACCTTGATTAGATATGCCCAATGAACCCGATCGTAGGCTTTACTCATATCAAGTTTCAAAGCAGCATTACCACCTCTATGTTTGTGATGGATCATACTAATCATTTCCTGAGCTAACACAATATTATCAATGATTTCACGACCCTTTATGAATCCACTTTGCTCAGGGAAGATCAAACGTGGAAGGTGTGGATCCAATCTTCGAGCTATCAGCTTATAAAATAATTTGTTAACGAAATTACAAAGACTAATCGACCGATAATCTTTTATCGACTTCGGGTCCTTCACCTTCGGGATGGGCAGCAACTGAGTGTTTCCCATAAAGAAATTCTCTTTATTTGTTGTGTTTCTGGGAAAATTACAACTGTAGGAATCCGATCTAGAAGACGATCGCTTTATCCCTTGGACTATGCGAAGAAAAAAAGCTCTCAAAATTTTGACAGTAGATATCAATGTATCTGTACAATGAATGAGAAAAAGAACTCTATTTATAGAGTCAAAACAGTAACTGAAAAGATAACTACCTCACCACTGGTGCACTTGAAAAGTCACGCAGACTCTAAATACACGCAGGGTTAGTGAGTAGTTACTGGACATGGCCAGTAACTGTTGGACACATGGCATCAGTGCATGGGTCGTGTGCAAGTTACTGGGCACGCGAGAGAGAGATCGGTGGCATGGCTGCCACGTACTCCAGTTGAAATAAAATCCACGCTGACTTGCTGAAGGCAAAAATCCACGCAGATTCGTTGACGCAGACTCGTTGAAGGCGAAATCCATGCAAGCTTTGAAGAAGAATACTTCAGAATTCACGCAGGCTTTGAGAAGAATAACTCAAAAGTCACACAATGTTTTGAGGAAGGAGAAGGTTCAGAATCCACGCAAACCGCCAGCTGTCTTGATTTGGCACGCGTCGTCTGACACAAAATCTCTGACATTGATTATATTGTCAGCTGCATTAAATGAAGATAAGACCCAAAGTCATGCCAACTTGGGAAAGAGTGAGTCTTGCTAAGGAAGATTTCAAAAATCACGCAAAAGACGGCTGTGATCTCTCGAGTTCTGTGCATACGTGGCATATGAGGAGACGTTTCTCGACTGTTGTGTTGTCAGTCATTATGATTCTGACGTATGGCTGAGCTGTCTCTGTGTGACTTCTAAAGGAGATGGCCAGGCAGAACTTAGCGTATCTTTTGTGCTGCTTCTCGGATCACTCTGAGTGACTTGTTCTGATCAACTCAGCGTGACTTCATTTTTGAGGCCTACAAAACCCCCTTCAAAGTTTTCGAAAAATGATAAAATATTTTCGAAATACTTTGAAATAGAGATGATGAAAATGAGATCAGTCACGCTGAGATGACTCCAAAATTTTTTGGAAGTCGAAAAGACTTCGAAGTTCTTTGAAAACATCCAAATGAACTTATTAAATGTCATAATGACTCTTCGTTCTCCGAGACTGATTGCGTCCAATTTATGGTGGAATATGAACTGTCGACGAGATCTGTTATATAAACAGGAAGAGATTCTCAGTTTTGACATTCATCTCTCGAAAATATGATCCCAAAGGAAGCAGCCGAAGAGGAAGCACGCAAGTTGGGCTTTTGTTCCCATGGTGACCCCACTTTTGGGGGCAAAGAACCCGAACCTGTCGTCATCGAGCTCAAGGACGACTCCACGCAGTTAGCCAAGAATCTCTTCAGCTACTTTGGATTGGATGGCTCGTCTTCTTCTGATGGGCGGAGCCTTATGGAGAAGCGTGAAATGCTCGAGACTCTGTTGCATCGCCTGGGAGTTAAGAGCATAGAGGAGTTAGGCATCAAACTTAGCCACTTTGGAAAATAGAGCGTAACTTTCTACGCTTTTGTTGCACTTTTCTGTTTTGTCTTAGGCCATCAGTGCCTGTTTAAAGAATGAAGTACAACTTTTGTGTTTGATCTGCGTGCCTTTTAATGAAGAATATTAATTAGCACACTTTGACTGTTTCCAATGTTGCACTTTCTCCCGAAGTACACGTGACACTCATTCCATAATTCACGAGCGCTATTTATGCGGATCTTTTCCAAGAATAGACCTGCACTTGACCCTTTAAATAGATGGATGAACTCCATACAAACTCATCTTCCCATTCTTCTTCCTCTCTTCTGAGAATGAACTTTCTGTGAGAAGAAAATAGGAAAGCCATGTTGTCTGATGTTCGACTTCTGTGCACGCTGCCAGACATGGGTCTGTCAATCCTTAGCAGCAAATTTGAAGGTAAGTCAGTGTAATACGTGTATTTATTTTTGCTATTGAAGATAGGCTTTCTGTTTCTTGTTTCTGATTTGAACAATACACGCCTGTTTCTATTTGATAAATGCATACTGAATGATTTCTGTTGATCTTTCTGCAGAAACTTGGCTGAAAATTTTCTTCAGAACTGGCATTGGGGATGTGGATGCTGTAGAGAATATCCTGCTGACATCTACATCAGGGAGCTCATACGCTTTTGACGCGTAAATTAGACAACTCAGAACTCTTTGTGAGATAGAAGGGTCTTCCTTAGATGGTAGGAAGAGCCTTTATACACGAGAGTTGGATGGTGGAGTCAACTCTACTACCGAGAGATTGGGTAGTAGAGTTCCTCTAACGGCAGAACTAGAAATTGTATCCCAATGCTGGATACATTCCTACCTGCTTGAGGTGCCGTCGTTCCTCCACGAGCTGTATTGGCAGCAACACGCCGTCGGGCTGCCATACTCTGTGGTTCTCCTCTCGTCTGAGAGAGAAGACCAGAGTTTGATTCCTGCTGATCTGGTCGTGACTGAGACCCAGACAGTCATGAATTGCCATCCACAACGAACTTGACGGAGAAGGTCCGACGGAGAAGATCCAAAGAAGAAGATAGATCTCTATTAGGTTATCGTTGTGGTGTAGAATGAAAATCCAAGATTTGTAATAGATTTCCATTATGATTCGTAAGAAAGTCTAAGAAAATGTAATAGACTTTTTTTTTTTGTGAAATGGGAATAGAAATGACAATTCTTCTATGCTCAATGATTTGTATTTGTGGATGAATTGTAGACATGATAGATAATAAAATCATCTTTTCTGTTTTAGAGTATATGATATTATCAGAGGTATTATGGACATGATAATATATAGGAACTCGAAAGAAAATAGATTGATTTCTATACAGAGGTCAAAACATGACAAATGAGTAAGTAGATTCGAAATTGATTCAGAGGTTATGAAAACATGATAAATAATGAATCCCCGCTCAATGAATTGATAGAAGATTATGAACGGACGAACCGTTAGGAAATGATGAACAAATGAACTGTCGAGTGAATGTAATAAATGAACGGATGAACCGTCAGGTATTAATGAATATGTGAAACGTCGGATGAATGTGAGAAATGAATGGATGAAATGAATATCGGAAAAGAATACGTCCCTTCGATCCTTGTAACCATATGCCTATAAATAGAGCATATATTTGAATAGAAGGATCGCATTTTATCCATAATGTCTTCTGAAGAGAACATAAAGAAAGCTGAAGTCGCCCCCGAAGCTACTGAAGGTGTTAAAGAACATCCACCTCCGCAGAAGAAGGAAATGGGCGAAAGCTCGTCTACTCCCAAGCCGCCGAAAGATATCCTGGACTTCCTGGTCGAACCAAGAGAAACCGAAGAAGAAGAAGCAATGAGGCTGGCTGCCTGTCAATTCTTGGTGCGGTCAGGAAAATATGTACTCAATTCTTTTGCTGATTATGTATGTGGTCCTCGTCCCAAATATGAAAGGGATTACAGTGATCTTCCATGATGATGTACTCTTTTTTCTTGAAGAATTTGTCTCAAATAAACTCCATTTAAGGAAACTTTGTTTATGATATATCCTTCCCACTTTATATTTTTGCCTTTATTCATTGATCTTTTGACTCAGAAATCAGAAAGACTAAATATCATTTTCATAAATATGATATTGAGATAGAAAATTCAGAGGTAATATGGACATGATTTTCTGGATATCAAATTTGTTGAGAAAACGATACAAAGTAGAATACCTATCTCCACTGGGGATAATAGATATCAGAATGATTCTTCGGAAAGAACAATGAAACAGCTGGAGAATGATGGGAGGACAATCTTAATAGAAATATTAAACGTAGTACTTCTTCAAGAATTTGCCGTTGATGGGCATCATAGTGGCTTTACCATCTAGAATAGTGAGTTGATAAGCCCCATTAGAAAAGATCTTATTGACAATGAATGGACCTTCCCATTTTGCATCAAACTTGCCCTTACTCATGTGTGTCATAGTCATCGGGCGTCTGACAGTAAGCACAAGTTCTCCTTTCTGAAATGTTCTAATTCTGACTTTCTTGTTAAAAGCCCTTGAAATTCTAGCTTGATAGAATTCAATATTCTGTTGAGCAGATAACCGCTTTTCATCCAGAGCCTCCAATTTTTGAAGTCGAAGACGATCATTATTTTCAGCAGTAAGTTCATTAGCGATTGCTATCCTTAAAGAAGGAATTTGAATCTCTAATGGGAGAACAGCCTCAGATCCGTACACCAGAGAGAAAGGTGTACACTTAGTAGCATTACGGACTGTAGTGCGATAAGCCCACAAGCATTCCCCGAGCTTGTCACTCCAATTATGTTTGTTAGTGGAGACAAACTTCTTTAGGAGTTTGATGATAGTCTTGTTGAAAGCTTCTGCTAATCTGTTAGCTGCTGGATTATATGCGGTAGAAGCAACATTATTGATCCGGTGATCGTCACAGAATCGAGTAAATTTCTGGCTGACGAACTGTGGTCCGTTATCATGAACAATACGTCGAGGAACACCAAATCTGTAGATGACGTGGTGCTTAATAAAGCTGATGACATTAGACGTCTTAACTTCAGATAAAGGAATGGCTTCGGCCCATTTGGAGAAGTAATCAGTTATTGCGAGAATGAACCGATGACCTTTAGATGACGGTGGATTGATCTGGCCGACAATGTCCATGCCCCAAGCTTCGAAGGGCCATGATGCTGCCGTCGGATGTAGAAATTCCGAGGGTTGATGTATAAAATCCGCATGGATTTGGCAAGCTTTGCATTTCCTTGCATATTCAATGGCATCTGATACCATAGTTGGCCAATAATAACCCATCCGTCGAATACGGTCTTGAAGTTTTGGCCCAGGTTGATGCGCTCCACAAATTCCATCATGTGCTTCATGAATAACTTGTTGGGCTTCATCACCAGCAATGCACCGAAGGAGTAAACTATCATAAGCTCGACGATATAAGGTCTTTGTTGTATGATTGTAATAGAATCTGAGTGATCGTCGTCTGATAGATGCTGCCTCACTCGGATCATCCGGAAGAATATCATATAATACGAGATCTAAGAAAGGAAGTCTCCAATCTTTATCCGTATTCTGATTCTCAGTCGAGTTACTGAAGATGAATTCCATGCTGGAATCGGATGAAGATGACATCGATTTATGACTGAATCCAAATCCTCTTGTTGTGTTGACGTCATGAAATATTGATTCTTCAATGTCAACTGGAAGTCCTAGAGTCAGGTTATTTTCAATATGAAATAATTCTCGATTACGAACAACAATCATTTGTTGCCGTCTGATTGGGATAGCCAGCACCGCTGCAAGATTAGCAAGGGCATCAGCTTCTGTGTTACATGCTCGCCTAACATGTTCAATGAAGAATTCCTTAAATGATGAGGCCATAGATATGGCCGCTCTATGATAAGGAACCAGATCTTGATGGCGAACTTCATAAGTACCCCTGATCTGATTGACAATAAGTTTAGAGTCTCCATACACCTCCAAATGTTGAATATTCAGATGTTTAGCGAGTTGAAGACCAATAAGTAATGCGTTGTACTCAGCTACATTGTTTGAACACGGCTGATCGAGAGAATAAGCTCTTTGGATGGCAAGACCTTCTGGCGATACAAGAACAATTCCAACTCCAGCGACAATATCGCCATTAGGACCAATTCTCTATGCTCCATCAAAGAATAGATGCCAAGTAGGATCTTCTTCAGCAATTTGATTTGAATCTAGGACTTCATCTGGGATTTCATCATAGAGTTTTGAATTTTCTAGAATTGAGTGAGCAGCCAGAAAATCAGCTAAAGCTTGTCCTTTGACTGATTTCTGAGGAATATAGTGCATGTCATACTGAGCAAGTAGGATTCTCCAGTTAGCCAATCGAGAATTCAAAACACTGGGTTTCTTCATCATGATCCGTATAGGATTGATCTTGAAGATGACATGAATAGTCTGGCCAATGATATAATGACGTGTCTTTTGGACAGCAAACATCAAGGCTAGACATTCTTTTTCAACCGGTGAATATCAAGGTTCAGCTCCGGTCATAGTGCGGCTGAGATAATAAATGGCTTGTTCATGGCCATTTTGATTCTTTTGAGCGAGTAATGCACCCAATGAATGACTCATTGCTCGAGTATAAAGGAGGAACGGTATTCCTGAGACGGGAGGTACCAATACTGGAGGGCTCATCAGATATTGTTTTATATCATCGAATGCTTTCTGACATTCATCATTCCAGACAAAAGAGACACCTTTCTTCATAAGTTTGTTGAATGGTCTGCAGCGTCCTGATAAATTAGAGATAAATCTCCTGATATAAGCGATTCTTCCTTGAAATCCTCGTAGCTCTTTTAAGGTGCGTGGAGGACGCATCTCTTGGATGGCTTTGATCTTCTCGGGATCCACGTGTATACCTTTAGAGGTAATGACGAAGCCGAGAAATTTACCACTAGAGACGCCTAAGAAGGACTTAGTAGGGTTCATCTTTAATTGATGCTTACGTATTAGATCAAATATAGTCTTCAAATCTTGGATATGATCCTCCTTTTGTCGACTTTTGACTGCAATATCATCAACATAGCATTCGACTGTTTTCCGCAAATGTTCACGGAATATAGTGCTCATAGCTCATTGATAAGTTGCTCCTGTATTCTTGAGACCGAATGGCATAACTGTATAACAGTATGTACCAATCGGCGTTCTGAAAGAAGTGTGCTTCTCGTCTTCTGGAAACATTTTGATCTGATTGTACCCAGAATACCCGTCCATGAATGACAGTCGTTCAAATCCACAGGTATTATCAACCATGACATCAGTGATTGGTAGAGGGAATTCGTCTTTAGGACATGCCGCATTGAGATCGCGGAAGTCTATGCATACTCTGATCTTGCCAGTCTTCTTAAGATCAGAAACAATATTAGCCACCCAATCGGGATGTTGTTCCTCTCTAATAAACCCAGAGGTAATGAGTTTATTGACTTCAGCTTCAATTGCATCCATGATGTCTGGACGAAATCGTCGCTGCTGTTGTTGACCGATTTAGCATTCGGCAAGATATTGAGCTTGTGAGTTGCAATTTGTGGATCAAGACCTGGCATATCTTCATAACTCCAAGCAAAGACATCAATGTATTCACGAATGAGTTTGATCATGTCTTTCTTATCAGTTTCTGAAAGACTTTCACTGATGAATATTGGTTTGGGAGATCCCTCTTCACCAACATCTATTTGAACAAGTTTATCTTCAGTCGGAGGTTCTTTTTGCTCGAAACGGAACTCCCATTGATTATCTAATCTTTGGGCCCACTGTTCTGATTCAGGTGAGATTTCAAACTCTTCTTCGTCTTCATCACTTTCTTCAGAATGGTCAATAGAAACCATATTGGAAGACAGAAGGTTGCAATAGAAGTCACCGATACTCGTATCGGAATCCCAAGAAGTGGTACTAGAAGAATCAGATCTCTTATCTTCGTCAGACTCAGGATCTTCATGGATAATATTGATGAAAGGAGTAGGAGCAGTATAACCCAATCCGCATTTCGTCCTTCCATATTTCAAAGGAGGAATCCGGACAGGCATTTTTCTTCCTTTTCCATTATTGAGGCCAGTCCTGAAGTCATAGCCCATATTTTTGATGATGTCTCTAGATTGCTGACTATAACGACGTAGTTGTAATCTTCCAGTATCATCATTTTTGTCATCATCTTCAAGATCAGAAGGATTTTGAGGCCCTTTGTAGAAGAATATTGGAATATCTCCTGGCTTTCTGCTGGGAACTAGAAAATATGAAGATTGTACAGGTTCTAGAGATACATCTGTATGAACAGTCTGTACAACTCTTATGGTTATTATTTTCAAGTCATCTAACAGATGTAAATAACTATGAACATAATTATACACATCAACGTACTGCAAAGGTGGAGACTTTTCATTAAATATAAAAACAGCAATATTTATATTGGGAGAAGGCTGAGCCTTAGAGATTTTAGCCAAGTCAATGACTAAAGGGGGAGAAGAAGAAGAAGCTTTGTTTCGATTAAGATCGATAACAAATGGCTCAGAAGAGGTGAGCTCCCTCAAAGTTTGAGTAGGAAGAGTAGTCCGCCCTCCAACTGGAATTAGCAGAGTATCTTGTGAAGGTACAGGAACTGTAGTAGACCCACTGACAGGAATGATCAGTGTATTTTGAGTAGATGACTGAGGTAACGGAGAGATCCGTCCACTCACTGGAATGATGAAAGAATCTTCTCCAGAGGGTTTAGGAGATTGTTGCTGAGTAGTTCGACTTTTAACAGGGATTATTAAAGTCTCACTTTGTGCATCTTCTTTCTCCATAGCTTGTATGATCCTTGTATACTCTGAATCATTGCTTCGTGTGTCAAAGTCAACTATAGGAGAATTACCCCCAGTAGGAAGACGTGGAAAGTTAGATTCTTCAAGAAATTCAGAATCAATTTCAGGGATCAAATTTCTTTGACTAGAAGCCAGGACTCTTGCTCTGGTGTTTCTATATACTCCATCTGGACTATCAACTCTACCCCCGGTGTCCCGAGAAGTCATGTTGACAGAGGCAAACAAAGGCTCATCTTCATCAGGCATAGGTTCATACTGAATCCTATTGAAGACAGACTGTCGATTATTTTGACATCTGTATTGCATTGTGACTCTTGGCTGGAAGTCACATTCATGATCACCATGGTCTTGAACTGTTGATTCACATCTGCACTGAATTATGACTCTTGGATAGAAGTCACATTCAGCATGTTCCTTTGATATAGAATTACTCCTTCTCTTCTGTTGAAGATATTCCCGTAAATCTGTTTGTGAAGATTGAGGAGTATACTTCCTGTTTTTGGGTCTTGATGGCTCTTGATTATACAAAGAGTGATTAATATGAGCCACATAATTTCTCGCATACTCAGCATCTGGATCTTTTATCTTCATATCCAATTGGTATGGTTTCTTAACACCAGAAGTGCTGAGTTTTGTTCTTAAATCAGTGGAAGGTAACACATTAATTTTGGAAACATGGAGTTTTCCTTCCATTGATCTGGATATTTGCAGAGAAGGAAGAGTTAAACCACTCCCTTGATTAGGAGTTGGTAACAGACCCTCTTTAATGGACAGATTCTGTGCCCAATTTGAAGAAATCAAAGAAGAAGACATTAAGGAATGTTTCTTCTTAGACTCATTCAGATTTTGAGACATAGAATGTCCAGAAGGAAGAGTAGTCAAAAGATCATTTCCTTTCCTTTGACTAACAAAAGTATCAGTCAAAGCTGTTCCTGAAGTAAAAACTACAGGAGCAGAAGAAACAACTAAAGAGTTATTCCTTTTCGAAGGGACTTTGTGTGAAAGACCACCCCCAGTTCTAGTAGAACTCGGTGAAGAAAAAGAGATAACTAAGGAGCTATTCTTCTCTGATGAAATACACGCTGAAACAGATTTGGCTAAAGAACCAGAGCTGTTAGCGTGATTTTTGATTTTAGAATTACACACTGGAACAGATTCGGCTAAGGAGCCAGTACTGTCAGCGTGACTTTTGAATGTGGGTTTGCACACTGGAATAGATTTGGCTAAGGAGCCAGTACTATCAACGTGACTTTTAGAGTTGAATTTGCACACTGGAACAGATTCGGCTAAGGAGCCAGTACTGTCAGCGTGACTTTTAGAGTTGAATTTGCACGTTGGAACAGATTTGGCTAAGGAGCCAGTACTGTCAGCGTGACTTTTAGAGTTGAATTTGCACGCTGGAACAGATTCGGCTAAGGAGCCAGTACTGTCAGCGTGACTTTTAGTTACTGTCATCTTCGAGCGCACAAGAGTGTGCGTGCTTGCAGTGGAGTTCTTGCCAGTGTTAGGAGTAGACACTGTGGCAGAGACTTCACCATTAACTGCCAACTGATTCTTAGGGACATAGACATAGTGTCCCTTCGACTTGGCAGTGATGATGGAGGCTGGAGTGGGCTTGCCACCCTTAGCCCGCTGCATTTCTTCATAGGCGAGTTGATCGAATTTGATCGTCATCACCTTCTTCGTCGGGCCGATTGACGAAGTGTCGCATTGAGTTGTTACCATCTCAGAAGAGGAGATGGATTTCCCCAGCAGAGTCGCCAATTTGTTTTCCATAAAGAAATTCTCTTTATTTGTTGTGTTTCTGGGAAAATTACAACTGTAGGAATCCGATCTAGAAGACGATCGCTTTATCCCTTGGACTATGCGAAGAAGAAAAGCTCTCAAAATTTTGACAGTAGATATCAATGTATCTGTACAATGAATGAGAAAAAAACTCTATTTATAGAGTCAAAACAGTAACTGAAAAGATAACTACCTCACCACTGGTGCACTTGAAAAGTCACGCAGACTCTAAATACACGCAGGGTTAGTGAGTAGTTACTGGACGTGGCCCGTAACTGTTGGACACATGGCATCAGTACATGGGTCGTGTGCAAGTTACTGGGCACGCGAGAGAGAGATCGGTGGCATGGCTGCCACGTACTCTAGTTGAAATAAAATCCACGCTGACTTGCTGAAGGCAAAAATCCACGCAGATTCGTTGACGCAGACTCGTTGAAGGCGAAATCCACGCAAGCTTTGAAGAAGAATACTTCAGAATTCACGCAGGCTTTGAGAAGAATAACTCAAAAGTCACGCAATGTTTTGAGGAAGGAGAAGGTTCAGAATCCACGCAAACCGCCAGCTGTCTTGATTTGGCACGCTTCGTCTGACACAAAATCTCTGACATTGATTATATTGTCAGCTGCATTAAATGAAGATAAGACCCAAAGTCACGCCAACTTGGTGAAGAGTGAGTCTTGCTAAGGAAGATTTCGAAAATCACGCAAAAGACGGCTGTGATCTCTCGAGTTCTGTGCATACGTGGCATATGAGGAGACGTTTCTCGACTGTTGTGTTGTCAGTCATTATGATTCTGACGTATGGCTGAGCTGTCTCTGCGTGACTTCTAAAGGAGATGGCCAGACATAACTTAGCGTATCTTTTGTGCTGCTTCTCGGATCACTCTGCGTGACTTGTTCTGATCAACTCAGCGTGACTTCATTTTTGAGGCCTACAATGAGTACTAGTGATCGATCGAAGAAAAGCAAACCCATCGAAAAACAAATGGACAGCTTCAAGAATATATTCTCCAACAATATCCCATGCCGCTCGAAAGAATCGACCTGAGAAACCATCAGGACCCGGAGCACTGTCTTGACCAAGACTCTTGAGAGTATCGAGTAGCTCCTCCATGGTAGGCTTAGCCATAAGTTGAGTATTATCATCATGATTAATAGTGACAGGGAGCTTGTTTAAGAAATCATTAGATGGAGATATAAAAGATGGTATAAATAGCTTGCTATAAAAAGCATTAATCTCAGCTTGAATGTCATGCAGATGGGTAAGTGACTGACCTTCCTCTGAGATTAGACTATGAATGAGCAATTTGTTTCTAGTAGCCGAAACGCAAGAATGAAAGAATTTCGTATTCTTGTTACCTTTACAATCCTATTTGACTCTCGCTTTTTGTCTCCAGAAAGAATCTTTATAGCTCACCCTTTGTTTCAGATCAGCTTTCGCCTTCATCAAACCCTCTCTCAGAGACTCATCATATTTAAAAAGCAATCTCCGCTGCTAAAGCTCTATCTTCTGCCTTCTTCACTTCCTGAAAAATATCTCCAAATGTGCTATGACTCCAAGCAGATAAAGCTCTCCGAACAGCAGCCAAACGAAGGCCAATCCTCACCATGGCTATTGCAGTTATCAATAGAATTCCAAGCTTGCCGCACCACTATAGAGAACTCCTCATGAGATGTCCAAAAATTAAGAAATCTGAACAATTTCCTGTCTGAGTCGTATCTGCTCTTGATGGTAATGATGATCGGGCAATGGTCTGATTCAGTGCAACTAAGATGGGCACATGAGGATAAAGAAGCCCACTCAGACCAATCACTATCCAGCAGCCATCTGTCAAGACGAGAACCCTGACGATGGGGACCTTCAGCTGACTTCATCCCATGTAAAGCAACTGCCAGTATATGACATATCAACAAGACCCACACCCAATTGAAAATTAAGAAAATCATTAATTCCCTACTAAGCAAGGAGGAGAGCCGCCGAATTTTTTCATCCGTAGACGCGATGATGTTGAAATCTTCCCCCCACCATCTAAGGCAATTTGTGTCGCATTTGCAGCTGACTCAATCTGGACCAAAGTTCTCGTCTTCCTTCTATTTTTATTATGCCCATGCACTATAGAAACAAGAGAACGAAACAGGAAAATAGATCCTAAAAGAATGACGCTCAGGACTTGATCATGTGTATCTATCTCCTCCATAACAATTCCTTGTTTAACCATGATCCTAATATTGCCTTTACTATTAGAAACTAAAGCTTGAAACCCTAACTTGAGTTGAAAAGAAAATAATTGTTGAGGCGAAACCTTGGGTTCAACGATAGCGAGAACCATTATCTTATGAATTCGACACAGAGATTTGAGTCGTTTACAGGTCATCTTATCAGCTATGCCTCTTACATTCCACATGAGCATATTAAACATGATGGGTTGTAGAGGTTGAGATAGTTGGTGGACCTTTTGACGACGATCTGGTGATTCGAGGCTCGCTTGGCATTGGGTATACTTTCTTCTTACCCCTAATCTTCCTAGTGACGACAAGGATGTCTCCTGGATCTCCATTGCAAGCTTCTTCCTCCTCTGCAACGTTAGCCCAAGTCTTCACTATCTCTCCTTCCTCTGGGATAGACTGATCAGATGAATCTTCCTCTTCAGTTTCTTCCCTAATCCTCTGTGTAATGTCATCAGTAGCAGACACAGGAATGAGAATGTTCTCCTCATGTGGGGAGTCTTTCTGAACTTCTACGGCCGCAACCCGATCCGTCATTGGGGCTTGTAAACTATCAATCTTTTCCAACGGAACTTCAGCAGCTAACTGATGATTATTACCCATAGCATTGGGTAGAGTAGAGCCGTCAACCGCCACCACAGGCTCGTCATTAATATGATCCACGTCTTCCAAAGACCTAGCACATATGTCAATACTAGGAGAATTGGCTTGTGCTTCCTGAGTGTGGGTATCGATGTTCACATTGGTGGAGGGCTCTTGGATTAGTAATCCCTTACCTTTCTTAAGCGGATCTGTGGAGGGTCCCTCCCTTTGTGAAGGAGCATTCATTTTAAGTTTCTCTTTCAGCAACTTGCACTCATCTCTCGAGTGGCCCTGATGAAAACACATAGAACAATACTTAGGAAGAGTTTCATATTCAACATGTTGCGTGTAAGATCTGTCTTGAGGCAAACTGATGCGAACTACTTTAGGCAAAGTTTTACTAGCATCCACTTCCATAAACACACGAGCCATGCTAGGACGAGACAACTCTTCAGTTGCCTTATCCATCCGCAATGGATTACCAAGACCTAGTACAATGGAAAAAAGTATATTTTTGCAAAGAGTTGGATAGGAAGGCCCGGAAATGGCACCCAGACAGGGACGATCGAGATTCTTTTGAAGCTGTGAAGTCTTTTGACCATCTGAAAACTCGCATCGGAGCATGAACGATATACCAAATCTAACGAGATCTAAGGCGAAGGAAATCAATTTCCAGAGAAGGTCGGATGAGAACATGCTTCGAGTCAATAAGACCCACCTTGATAACACCATTGAATTTAAATTCCTCGAAAGATTTACGGATCGCATCAATAGAGGGCCTTTGATGAGAAAATTTATCAATTAAGGCAAACTAGAACGGATTTGAGAGTATGTTTTCCTCTTCCTCCGTGAAAGAGATCACAGGGACCCCTTTAGAGAAGGAAGGATTTCTGATGGCGATAGGTGGTGGTTGAGGCGTGACTCCGCCCGCCACCACCGACGCAAATGACGGATTCGACAACGAGACCATTGGTGCAGGTGGCCAAATGGTCCACTAGCACGGGGGCAACGCCGGCCCGGCCAAAGCCAAGCCGGAATCGAGGTGGGCAGTGATCAAAGCAAGATCGCCGTCGCCAAACCCTATGAGAGTTTTATATATATATATATATATTATATATATATATATATATATATTATATACTTATATATATATATATATATTTATATATATATAATAAATATATATATATATAAGTAAATTATAAAAATATATATATATATCTATATATATATATATATATATATATATATATATTATTTATATATATATATATATTTTATATACTTAACCTATATATATATATATATAATATCTATATAGATAATCTATAATATATATATATATATATTATATATTTATATATACGTAATTTTTTATATACTATTTATCTATACTGTATATATATATATATATATATCTAATATATATATATATATATATATATATATAGATATATTTATATATATAAAAAAAAATATATATCTCTTTATCTATATATATAATATAATCTCTTTTATTATATATATATATATATAATATATATATATATCTATATATTATTTATATATATATCTTATCTATCTATCTATATATATATATATTATCTATATCTCTATATATATATATATTATTATATCTCTGTTATATATGTATCTATATAGATATATATATATATCTATATATATATCTCTATATCTATAATATATATATATATTATATATATATAATATATATATATACATGTATACTGTTAATATATTTTATATATACTTTTATATATATATATATATATCTATTCCTTATATATATATATATATATATACTAATTATCTGTATATACTTCTATGTAAATATAATTTTGTAAAATATATATACTATTTTTTTTTTTTTTTTTTTGTAAAATATATATATATATATATATATATATATATATATATATATATATATATATATATCTATATATATATATATATATATATATATATACTAAATTATATGTATATACTTCTATGTAAATATTTTTAAAATATATATATATATATATATATCTATTCTATATATATATATAGATATATATAGAATATATATATATATATATATATATATACTAATATATATGTATATACTTCTATATGTAAATAAATTTTGTGCTATATGTTATTATGTATAAATTTACAAGTTATTTTATTATTTAATGACTTTTATATTTTACTACATTGACATATATATTATTAAAATATTTTAATATTCATTTGTCTATATATTTCAAAATATGAATTTTTGTATTCTAATTTATTACGGCCATTTGAGTCCAGACTGTCACGACCCGCACCCTAGAGTAAGGGCACGAGAAGTGGGTACGTCCAGCCTACGCCACAGTGTCGGCGATTGAACGCTGTCCTCGGTCAATCATCTAACAATATATAAGGTACCTGTACAGTATATACACTTCGAATGGAGGTGACATAGCAAATACAGTCTCAATCACTTCTAAGGTAGAATACGATAAAAAGATATATATATATATGAAATAAATGAAATCCACAGAGATACAACTAGATAGAAGTCTATGTGTCTAAGATAACACAATGTCACGACCCGCACCCAGTGTAAGGGCACGAGACGTGGGTACGTCCAGCCTACGCCACAGTATCGACGGTAGAACGCTGTCCTAGATCCAACATCTAACACAATCTAGAGTATCCTCCAATCAGGGAATGATATATATATGGTACAACTCAATTATAATAACTAAGATGGAATTGAAGAAAGATAATCACAACAAAAAGTCATAATATGAATATAAATCCCGGTGTAAACCACACCATAATAAATCTTAATACAATCACAAAGTCTCATAACGAGATAATAATAACAGTCTAATCTAACTCATGGCAAGTCCTCAACGACTACTGGATCCTGTTGAGGGTCCAGGTCACCTGTGTCAACTAGGCCTGCTCCATAATAAGTGTCGTAGCAATCCTCATCATCTATAATATTTTAAACAGGTCCAGTCAGGACATGAACGAATACATATCTCTCACACAGTTCATAACATGAAAGAAAATATGAAACAAGCTATAGAATAATATACATGAACTGCTGATAAAGAAATAGTAGAGAGACTGTAAAAAGAAGAACATGATATAGTGGAAATAGATGTACATGATATAGATAAGAAAACTGAGCTAACTACGTGATTCAGAGCACATGTTTGGTTATGTAAACAGGCTTAGGTTATACATGACTTAAATCTAGTTTGGAGTTATACATGAAATGGTGTAGATCACAAAACCAAATAAATACTCTCCCTGCCCCAATCAGTACACAAGGATCTGTCTAGGTTATGTTATTGCATATAAAGTAGTGCGTCACATGGATAGCTAGTCCACATGCACACTGGATTATACATGAAGGCTCATATGATCATGAGTGTACATGAATGTCGTATGAGTATACAAAAATAAATACGAGTACAATGAGTAGACGATTCACATGGTAAAGTATATGAGCACAATATACCCTGATGTATCCGAGGGGATAACATCGCATGAAGAGATCCATATAGTACTAATCCGTGACAATATCGTGAAAGCAACAAGTAAACTATTCTATAACAAGTAAATATGTCGAAGCAAGAATGAAACGGTCAGAGAATGTACTCGCTTGACAATCTGAGCTACTGATAAGATTGTGTAACTGTACTGGAGTGATGTAAACCTATTTTAAACAACCACTAGTCACAACAAGGTCTAACATATCATAAGGAATGCCTACAATGTACTTCTACATGATTCTAGGTCCTTCTAGGTCAAAGTCAACCCTTGGTCAACTCTGGTCAAACCTGGTCAACTAAGGTCAACTAGTCCGTTTACTAATTTTTAGGTCATACTCAAGTTTTTAAGTCATTCGGAGTTCATTTGAGTCGATTTGGAGCAAGTTTGACCCGAAGTTGACTTTTGTCAACTTGGTCAACTTGTCGGTCAACTCGACTAAACTAAGCTCATAGGGTTAATTCTAATCCATCCCAATACCCTATGGTTACATTTATAATCAATCCACCTACATATAGGTATATTCACAATCATTAAGGCAATATATATATATATATATATATATATATATATATATATATATATATATATATATATATATATATATATATATATATATATATATATATACAAACACATATATCTATATATACACATATAATTATATTATATGAGACTTGAAGGAAAAATGCGATAAAGGGACTGTTGTGTAAAGACTCAAATCTGAGATTAAAACAAAGTTCTCAACTATGGGATATATCACACATATAAATACATATACACATATATCTATTTAAAGGGAAACTATATATATATGTAGACATACGCATAATATACATAATAACTCAATACGTAAAAGGAAAAAAATAATTTTGAATAGGGAAAGGAATGTGAAATCTGAGAATAAGTATAACTCTTATAAAAACCATCAACACATATTTTATACATATAGTTTATAGGTTGAAATAAATATATATTCATATATATATATATATACATTATACATAAAGCATAAAGCTATATATATACACAAATGGTAGAATATTAGGTAATAAAACAAACGATAAATTCCCACATGTCCAGAATACATATTGCTGATATAAACTCAGGAAATATTAGTTAAAACTCAAGAAATCTTAATATCACAAATTCGATCAAAATATTGAATTGAAGGAAAAACCCGAAATCCACGTTAAGACCCAAAACGCAAAATACTCCAAACCAACTCAAAACACTTCGCAAATACGTTGGTCTCGACACGTGGGACGTGCTCGGGTACTCCCGTGGTCAAAACCATGTCCGTGTCGTGTCCAGAGAGTGCGTATCGGAAAACCGATTTCGTGTGTCGAAGAGGGTGTTCTCGCTCGGTTGCGCGTCACACGCACAACGAGAAGCCTCGTGCTCGTGCACACAGCTAGGTAGGGTCACGAGGTAGGTCTAGGCCACATCGACACGACACAAAGTCGCAGCGATGCGACACAGCAGCTCGTGCAACAGCACACGGCCTGCGCGTGCGCGCGCGTGCGCGCGTGCTCGTGCATGCGGGTCGCCGCTCGTGGCTCGCGTGTTGGTCCACTCCATGACTCGGGATCGAGTCCCTGGGTAGTCTAGGTATAGAGCTACGTGTTCCAACTCCTGGTACGGGTCCTTGATGCGCCGTGTTCGCGTACGAAGGCCGTGTCAGCGACAAATTTCAGCTCGAGTGCACAGTTCAGCCGAACAATGCACGCGCGATTACTCCGCGCTCGTTCGACGAAAAATCATAAAATTTTACGGGCATGTGGGTAGAGGTTGCCCCTACGTTCTCGTAAAATTTCATGCGAGACGGAGCTCTATGCGTCGAGTTATGACGCACAGACAGCAGGGCGTACACGGGACCGTGCACGGAATCTCGTGCACGCGTGTCCGTGTCCGTTCGGATGCCGAAATCGTGTCAATTTCTGATTCGTCTTCATGAAAGTTGTTACAAATCATATAAGGAAGGATTTTGTGAAAACAAAATCGAAAATTAACACTTTTTAATTCTAAGTGGCATTTTGTCGAACACGTGCAACGTGAGATTGATACGTGTCCGATACCGCTATCAAACGAAACCAAAATCCTAGGAAACTTCATACACAGATCAATGGTGCCTATATGGATGCAATAATGAAGAAAATTCAGGAGAAATAATGGTAGATCGGGATTTACCTATTGAGAGTCGGAATCTCAATAAAAGGAATTCTCTGAGCGCTTTGTCGGCCGATTTCTCCCGAGAAAATGCCTCCTCCTCCTTGCTAGCAATGCTCTAGCAATTCATCCTCTTCCCAATGAGCACAACAGAATTTGTTTGAGGTGAAACGGACTCCGGATGAGAAATATAGGGTTTTTGGAGAAAAAGGAATTAGGGTTTGCTCTTGGTGGCTATGTTTTACAAATGAGAGGGAAGGGGACTGCTAGTGGCCGGCCAGGGGTAGGGGTGTTAGGTTTAGGGTTTACACATGGGCCAAGCACTCCATGAGTTGCTAAAAGGTCCATGTCAAAAAGGCTAAAAAGGCTTTAAGAGAAAATAACTAAAAATAAATAAATGATTCTAAAATAAACAATAATTCTAATTTAAATTTTAAAAGGCCAATAATACTTCTAATTACATTATTAGGCTTCTGGTCAAGGTTGACTGAGGTTAAACCACTTATACTACCAAAACACCAATTCAGCTACCAATCAAACCACACAACAAGCAATTTAATTCATAAATTAATAAAATTCAAAGTAACGCACAATGACTAAAATACCCTTAGCCTAAAAATAGGTAATTAGCCAATCTAGTCACATGGTCGAGTCTCCTTGGTCATGGTTAGTCTCTAAGTCAAGCGGTCTCTAGGGTTAAGCTAGCAACAACCAAAATCAAATTCACCCATCTAAATAATACAAAATAAATAAAGAAAATCACCAAAAATCATAATATGATTTAAATATTATTATTAAATGATAAAAATTACAAAAGTATAAAATTACCCTTATTTTAGAAAAGTGGTGGTTATAAGTCTACCCTCCTTAAAATAATTTCGTCCTCGAAATTAAGATGATCCTACTCCTTCTAGGTCAAATCCCCAACAATCATGGTCTTAAGAAAACTTATCTAAATCATGCAGTTGGAAAGATATCATACATGATTATGGCAGGTAATCAGTCTGGGGTCTCATCATCTAGCCACTATAGTCATTCTAGATCAGAAGTAGCCATAAGGTATTAAAACATACAAACAATATGGTAGGGTACAGTAATCATCAAGACATGATAAGGTATAGGTCAAGAACTCACCTCTACTAGGTCTGCTAGCTGGAACTCTCTCCCGGAGGTAGGCCTCGACTAGGGGCAGGTGTAGTAGGACAGTCTCGTATCTTGTGTGCAGCTAACCCACAAAATATGCACAATCCTAGTCTCTTCCTACAGTCCTTCCATACGTGCCAAGGCTTTTTACAGAAGGCACAGGTAGGCACTTGCTCAACTGGCCTCTGCTGGACAGAAATCTGAACTGGATAGGCTGGTCTAGGCTGGAAGCCGGGGTACTCGTGAGGCTCTGGGTATATACTGCTTCTCGCCCTCTTGGGGCTGGGCTCTCCCCTCGAATGCATGTAATCCCACAACAGTTGGATATTGTGGCTCTGCTCTCTCATAAGCTCAGCCTGAAGTCTCTGTACCTTCCATACATCCTGAAGAAGTTTATAAATCTGAGCCCCATCAGGAATAGCATGGGGTACCACTCTAGGAGGCAAAGGGAGGCCCTCAGTCTCCGGCTAAACTGCAGCCCTCTCCTGAAGGATAGAAGATGGAGGAAAATTCTCCGATGAGGCAGGTAACACCTCCTGAGCAATAGAAGGGGGAAGTACAATCTCGGTCTCATCCGGAAATGCTGTTGTGCACTGGAGACAGACTCTGGTCATGGATGTCATACTGGAAAAGATAAGAAAAATAATAAATCATCGGACTGTAAGGCAGTCTATCATCCTATATGAAAATTAGTATTAAAAAACAACAACAAGGAATTAACTATATAGGGTTACTATTTCAAAGATGATCAAAATTGAAGGTTTAAAGCACGACTGTCAATAGCATTGAAATCCAATCACAACATATATATAAAAAAAATTTAGTCTCGGCACGATCTAAGTTGATCAATCTCTGGGTAAATCAAGATTTAGGCAAGATGGGGAACAAGGTCATCAAAGTCTGAGCACGAGCATCCAAGGATGGAGATATAGGTCACAATTAAATTTAATTCAATTGAGTACGACCCAGGATATTAATATGATAAAAAAATATGACCAAAGTTAATTGGTCGTGATCAAGGGAGTTAGGGTTCACTGATATTGAAAATTTTAAAGGATAAATCAAGGATATGAAATAAGTCAATTTTTTTCTTTTGACAGGGAAAACAGAAAACAAGGTTTCATAGAAAAGTCAAGTTAATCATCTCTCTCTGATACCATTAAGCTTATCTAATCATCATTTGTCAATCATATCCTTATCTCAAAAGTCCAAATATAAAAATCAACCATTATATGACTACCACCAAGAATTTATACCCTTTTGTTACGAAGATTGGACATTGTCATGATCATCGTAGGCTCAATTCCTAAATTCTAAAACATTACTCATGAAGCATACCCTTTTATTTATTAGCACTCAATACTAACCACTTAATCATCTTAAATCCAAATTCATCCACTTTGTCTTAAATTAGATCCGAAACCCATAAATTAAGTTTTATGAAATCCTTGAACTTGTTCAAATTACCCTCCTTGTGTTATTCGATCTGAAACTACTAAGCCTTACAAAACTTATTCTCCTTTAAAATCAACCTTCATATTTCCTTCAACGTACACCCTCAAATATCATTCTCCTTTAAAATTTAAAATTTTCTCAAAAATCTCTATATTTTCTATAACTCAAAAATCCTTATGTTCTTTCTGTTCTTAGCCATTTTCTTGCAATATCTTATTCAGTTTCATGTTGCCATCGAATATAGTTAAAATCTCTTCTCCATCACTAAATTCCTAAATTTAACATCATAGCCTTAAAGTAAACATCTCAAGAATCAACAACCAAAATTTATCCAAGTCCTCAACTATGTCGACCTCGAATATCCTCGTCAGCTAAGAAATGCATCTATTATCTACATCCAAATATTTTCTCTGTGTGTGATCATTCCTAGATTGATAATATAAATCTCTTGATTTTATTCTCACTTTTTACCACATCACTATCTCAAAATTCTATATCAAAGACCAACATTTTATATCCCTACTTAGATTATCATGAGATAACAAATTATGTCCTTTTCGAGCTAGATGATTTACGTCACTTCCTCGACCTTTCCAAGGTAAAGAGATATAGAGATTCAAGTTTTCAAAGTATAGAGGACAGAATTAGATACGAGATAGTGATAGATGTAATTGGGACAGAGATGACTAAGATAAGAAAAAATAGGAATGCAAGAAATAACGGCAAGAAAGAAATAATGATAAAACCTGTTCTTGCTCATATGTTCAAAGGAATGAATGAATTTTGAGATATAATCTGATAACCATACACGTCTTCCTGAAATTATGTTGCTAGAATTTTTCCACACCAGTAAGCATAGCTGCAATAAACAATAGAGTCCGTGACTAAGGTATACACCCTATAATTATGTTATTTAGAATTCTTACCTCGCCAACCGGTATGGATGCAAGAAAATCTAGATTCTATAACTAGGAGAAGTATATCTAAATCAGGCTCTACGTCATTGTCATGCTAGCCAGTATGACTGCGATAAATCCTAACTCCATAATTAAAGTAGACCTTTACCTTTCTCACTGTCCTTATCAAGTATGTTATCAGGTTATACCCTAAATTCAAAATAAAATAAAGATAAATATAAATATATTTAAATACAAACTCAAAGTTAACAACTAATCATCAAGATTCAAAATTCAACAATAAATTCATCAAAATCAAATTCAATAACAAGGAGTAATGGTGAATCAATTGAGTAATCGGTGAATGAATTAAGAGAAAAGATTTCAAATCGAAGTTAAAATAAGATTCTCAAGGGTCGTCACAGGAATCTCTCAAGGAATCCTAACAGTGATTGAGTATCCTCTCATTCTAACACTTTGCTTTCTATACTCTATAGCAGGCTCATAGTAGTACGACTAAGTCGCTGTACTACCACAATATTGTACTAATGCGAATTAGGACCTGCATGGACCTGAGCGATGAGATCGTGTCTCCATAACCATCCTGAAGACAGATTGTCACTATCCGATCCTAAACTATTGGGTCGAACCGGATCATGCCCAGCCTGTACCGTTGTAAGACGGCGGCAGTAAGCTGTTCTATATGCAGGTATTCACAACAACATCTATACATTTGTCACAACTTGAATATACGAAAATTTTAAAACTTTTATTCAACAATTGAAAAGTACAACTGGAAATAAAAGAACTGAAATAAAGTGCTGAATTCAAACTAACAAAACTCCAAAATAATAAAACTAGAAAACTGGAAAACAACTAGCTAGGCGGTCGGCTCATCGGCCTCAGGTTTTGCGTCCTCCAAGGGAGACTCTGGCAACACCACATGGTATCGTACCGGGTCATAGTAGCTATTGTACAATAGCTCAGCATCCTCAATGTCACCTAAAAATGTTGTCTCCAGTCAGGAGGGAGCAAGTACGAATATGTATCTCACATTTCAAGTAATAATAGAAAAGTGCAGGCTAAACAGTTGAAACAATATTTTCCAGCAATTTTACAATTGAAAACAATGTGATTTGAATGTGTAAACGTCTATGACCGGCTTGGGTTGTACAATAGCATCCTAGCGACGCGATACGGCTTATCCCCGTGTGTTAGAGGGGTAAGCTCGCACAATCAATATACAATATGAGGGGTATTGGCCATAAACGTTCACTACCAAAATTTGTCGATTTAGCGACGGCCAGATCCGTCGCCCGTCCGACGGTAAGTTGTATTAGCGACCGATCACTGACGGGTCTTGGCCAAAATAATCCATCGGCAATCAGCTCGTCGCTAATAAAGGTTCGTCGCTACGTAGTCGTCAAGCGACGGAATAGCGACGTAATAGCGTGTCAGAGTGTATCATTCCATCGCTATTCCGTCGATCGCCGTCGATAACAAAGGACGGATTAGCGACGGTAAACTGACAGATTATCCGTCGACCATGTTCTGGAAATGCTTGGCATTTCCAGAACCATGGCGACGGATGAGTCGTCGCTACTCCGTCGACCACCATTGCTAACAAAGGACGGATTAGCGACGGGCTACTGACGGATTATCCGTCGACCTCGTTCTGGAAATGCTTGCTATTTCCAGAACCATGGCGACGGATAAGTCATCGCCATTCCGTCGAACTATATACCACCAGAACATTGGCTACGGATATTCCGTCGACCACCCGTCGCTACCTGGAAATATTTTTAAATCTCCAGTTAGCGACGGATATGCCGTCGAACAGTAGTCGGAAACTGGAAATATTCGTCGCTAACCGGTCACTAGTCCGTCGCTAAATGAGATTTTTTTGAAAAACAATTGCAGCACTTTCCCTGTTCGCCAAAATATGCATAAACCAAACCAATATACAATGCACACCAATTATCCAACAATCACATAGACCAAATATATAATGCACACCAATTATCCAAGAATCACATAGACCAAATATGCATAAACGAATTTAATGCACACCAATTATCCAGGAATCATATAGACCAAACCAAATTAATATAAAATAGACGTCAATTATCCTGAAGAGTAACCTAATATCCGTCGTTATAATCCGATCATAGCACAAATATTCAAAAATTCCCACAAATATTCCAAAATTTCCACAAATATTCTAAAATTCCAAAACACATAGGAAAATCGACTTTAGTCTCAGCAAAGACCGCAAGTCAGACGATGAATCCTTACTTTCAGGGATCATAGTTGCGTTGAGGCATGTACCATTCTATCAGCCACTTTGCATACGAAGGCTCAATCTGGTTGAGGTCTTCTGTAGGGACAGGAGGGTCGGTCCCGATGCTACTACTCTCTGACGGTGGCTCCTCCTTAACTTCAACCTTGGGAGCAATCTCTTCCCTGATGGTCATCGGTTCTTTTTTGACCTCGACCTTTGGTAATACCTCCTCCTTAACAGTCACCGGCTCTTGTTTGACGATGGGGACTTCCTCCATGTCGACCTCCAAGGGTTTCTTGCCTCGGCCCCTTCCTTGACTAGCAGCACCACCTCGGCGAGTCCTAGGAGCCATCTCTCTGACAACAAATTTTTTTATATAGGGTAAAGAAATTTACTCAAATTATAAAAGTTGTGACGTTGGTTTTTTGCGTTCATCATCATTAGAGGGAGCAGTACTGGAAAAGTTGTGACGTTGGTAGCATGAGAGAGTAAAAATCTGTATCACAAGACTAACAGAATTACTATGTAATCATGTACTCACCAATAACCGGATGTAACTGGAGTCGTTGGGCCTATCGTGTAGTAATTGGTGGATCCGCTGGTATAGGCCGGATGTACTTAGTATCTAGTGTATCAGATTAGTATCGGTCTATCGGTTTGGTATAGGACGTATCAGATTGGTATTGGCCTTAACAAATTGGTATCGTCCTATATCCGATATGTACATGTATCGGCTGTATAGCTAGGATTCATATTGGCCTTATCGATTTGGTATCGGTTATATCCGATAGGTATCGGCCGTGTTGGATTAGTATAGACCATTTCGGATTAGTATCGTGAAAGGTTTAGTAACAACTGTATGTATGTTCTGTAACTGGCCAACTATGCTCTCGTGACTCTCTTGCAATGGTAATCTAGCTCTAGAAGAGAGAAATCCAAGTACAGTTGTTACTAAACCTTCCACGATACTAATCCGAAATGGTCTATACTAATCCAACACGGACGATACCTATCGGATATGACCGATACCAAATCGATAAGGCCAATATGAATCCTAGCTATAAGGCCGATACATATCGGATAGGACGATACCAATTCGCTAAGACCAATACCAACCGATACGGCCCATACCAAAACGATAGATCGATACTAATCCGATACGGTCAATACATATAAGTACCTACGGTCCAGGAGGTTGATCCGCTAGTACATCCATGTACGATCAACGAAGTAATGATCCATTTCAATTTGGATGTAAAAATCTGTATCGTAAGACAAACTAAACATAATCAGTTCTATTTTACATGCTTAATTGCCAAGTATGGGAAAGAAAGGCTCAGAACACAACCCAAAATTCATTCTAGCATACATTAGTGTGAATCATCTATGTTCTGTACATATGGTGTAGTATATGTTCTTATCGTATCTAGTATCTGAAGAATGTAACAGAATCAAGATGAACACACATAATGTAATACTAAGACATCATCTACTACTATATAAGACATAGTGATAGGTTGTCATATCATCATTACCGAGTGATGAGGGTCGGAGGACAAATACCATTCGAGTGAGCCAAAGGCATGCAGCCACTTCTCTCCCTCCATTCACCCTCTTTCTCTCTCATGCTATCAACGTCACAACTTTTCCACCTCAAGTTCTGATCAAGCATCTTCCTTCTCCTCTCCTCCACCATGGCTCTGGACCCATCTGCTTCTCCCTACTTCCCTTCTTCTTATTTGAGTCTCTCAGCCACATATGATATCCACCTCAAGTGTAGAGTCAGGAGAGAAGAAGTGGACAGGAAGAGGAGGGGGAAGCAGCACAGCCGGCGGCATAAACCAGAGGAAGTACAGAGGTTTTCTTCAACATCCGTAGGAGAACTATAAGGATATATTTTTTCACAACATATCACCTTGTCAAAGACCGTTAATATGACAACCATATTACCGCGGTATCGGAAGACTAACATGTCATAATTTTCTAAGCCGTGTGTTTTGACATAATCTCCCAAATTCTTTCCTGCTATGTAGTAATGCAAGATTACTACATAGGAGGAAAGAGTTGGAAGGATTATGTCAAAACACACGGCTTAAAAAATTATGACATGTTAGTCTTCCGACACCGCGGTAACATGATATTCACATTAAGGGTCTTTGACAAGGTGACATGTTGTGAAAAGATATATCCTTATAGTTCTCCTACGGATGTTGAAGAAAATATCTGTACTTCCTCTGGGTTATGCCGCCGACTGTGCTGCTTCCCCCTCCTCTTCCTGTCTACTTCTTCTCCCTCGACTCTACACTTGAGGTGGATATCATATGTGGCTGAGAGAGTCAAATAAGAAGAATGGAAGTAGGGAGGAGCAAATAGGTCCAGAGCCATGGTGGAGGAGAGGAGAAGGAAGATGCTTGATCAGAACGGATGGCTCAGAACACAACCCAAAATTCATTCTAGCATACATTAGTGTGAATCATCTATGTTCTGTACATATGGGGTAGTATATGTTCTTATCGTATCTAGTATCTGGAGGATATAACAGAATCAAGATGAACTCACATAATGTAATAGTAAAATATCATCTACTACTATATAAGATATAGTGATAGGTTGTCGTATCATCATTGCCGAGGGATGAGGGTCGGAGGACAGTCAACTTTATCTACGGCTACATAGTTTCTGCCTCGCCAGTCGAATGGCTGCAGGAACTATGTCCTGATCACCATGTCGTACCGTAGACTAATGCAAACAGAGCTGGAAATATCCGTCGCTAATCGGTCACTAGTCCGTCGCTAACAGAGATTTTTTTGAAAAAAAATTACAGCTCTTTCCCTATTCACAAAAATATGCATAAACTAAACCAATATATAATGCACACCAATTATCCAACAAAGGAGACCACCATGCTGTCAGGAACCTCTCACTCGAGCTCTACGCGAAGGATGTCCACTTGAGCTCCGGGGCAAAGTTTTGGTTCGGAGCAAGAATCTGTTGATGGAGCACATCCACCATGCTGTCAGAAAAAATAGTAACGGTGAGAGACCCATCTGAGTAGGACGTATACTCTGATAATATCTCCTCCAACACTCAATCCCACTACTGATATCATTCTTGTAAAGGTGATCTCTCAGAGTATACGTCCTACTCGGATGGATCTCTCAGAGTATCCTCTCTGGTTGGTTGTCGTATCATCATTGTCGAGGGATAAGGGTCGTAGGACAGTCAACTTCATCTACGGATACATAGTTTTTGCCTCGCCAGTCGAATGGCTGCAGGGACTATGTCCTGATCACCATGTCGTAGTCCAATACAATCCAGAGATTGACACAGTACTAATTCATATATGTAGTCCAATACAAATAGTCTAATACAAAAACAACCCAATACAAATAGTCCAATACAAATAAGTACTAATAGCTAATGAGAACCACGCAGCTCACGCAAACGCTCAGTGATACGATCACGCAACCACCTCGAATAAGCGGGATCTTTGGCGTGAGGAGAGATGTAGTCCCTTGCAAGTGCTGCATGTATAGAACTCCCGGTCTTACTAGCTACCAGGGCTGCATGAATAGAACTTTCGGTCCCACTAGCTACCGGTGCCACTTCCTTCTTAACTGTAGGAGGAGCCACCTCAGCATTCACTGTTTTCCTCAAATGACGTGCCGCTCTTCGGGTCATGGGTGCCATCTGGTAAGATCGATATTCACAAATAATATAATTGTAACATAAGCAAGCTAACTAAAGGAACCATCATATAATTTGCGTACATATTCGAAAGCAGATAAAGTACAGAAAATTCAATTTTTTGCCAAGTGTGAGAACGGATGGCTCAGAACACAACCCAAGATTCATTCTAGTATACATTAGTGTGAATCATCTATGTTCTGTACAAATGGTGTAGTATATGTTCTTATCGAATCTAGTATCTGAAGAATGTAACAGAATCAAGATGAACTCACATAATGTAATACTAAGACATCATCTACTACTATATAAGATATAGTGATAGGTTGTCGTATCTTCATTGCCGAGGGATGAGGGTCGGAGGACAGTCAACTTTATGTACAGCTACATAGTTTTTGCCTCGCCAGTCGAATGGCTGCAGGGACTATGTCCTGATCACCATGTCGTACCGTAGATTAATACAAATGGAGCTGGAACTGGAGCCAAAATACAGTACTACTTCACCATGTCGTACCTTTTACTCTCTCACCCTCTCTCCTTCCCCCCTCCGGCGCTCTCACTCTCTCCGGCGCTCTCACACTACTAATTCCTATGTATTTTAAGTGTGAGAACGGATGGCTCAGAACACAAACCAAAATTTATTCTAGCATACATTAGTGTGAATCATCTATATTCTGTACATATGGTGTCGTATATGTTCTTATCGTATCTAGTATCTGAAGGATATAACAGAATCAAGATGAACTCACATAATGTAATACTAAGACATCATCTACTACTATATAAGATATAGTGATAGGTTGTCGTATCATCATTGCCGAGGGATAAGGGTCGGAGGATAGTCAACTTTACATACGACTACATAGTTTCTGCCTCGCTAGTCGAATGGCTGCAGGGACTATGTCCTGATCACCATGTCGTACCGTAGATTAATACAAATAGAGCTGGAAATATCTATCGCTAATCGGTCACTAGTCCGTCACTAACTGAGATTGTCACATACACATATGTATATCACAGTTAGATGTATAGATATATACATCTATATAGAAGCACACAACTGATACACTCTAAGGGTCAGTTTTCCAGGAAAAATTTCACTTATTCAGTGACTTTGGTGAAGCGAATGTCCCAAGGATATTCTTAACAAAGTAGGCAGATGAAGAACTCGCACTGTCCTTGAGACAGTGAACATATACACTATGAACCCAAACCCCATATTCATATTTACTAATCCAAACACCACCAAACTAATGGATAACACCCAATATGGATAACACATTATTTAGCCAATATATAAACAGATGAATTTGAGAAGCAAAGCCCCCCGCCGCCCCCGACCAAAGCCCGCCGCCCCAAGCACGCCTTCCAGCCCCCGACGCCCCCGCCCCAAGCCCGTCGCCCAGCCCCCGATGCCCCCGCCCCAAGCCCGTCGCCCAGCCCCCGACGCCCCCGCACAAGGCCAGACACCCAGCCCCCGACGCCCCCGCCCCAAGCCCGTCGCCCAGCCCCCGACGCCCTCGCCCCAAGCCCGCCGCCCAGCCCCCGACGCCCCCGTCCCAAGCCCGCCGCCCAGCCCCGGACGCCCCCGCCCCAAGCCCGCCGCCTAGCCCACGACGCCCCCGCCCCAAGCCCGCCGCCCAGCCTCCGACGCCCCCGCCCCAAGCCCGCCGCCCAGCCCTCGACGCCCCCGTACCAAGCCAGTCGCCCAGCCCCCGACGCCTCCGCCCCAAGCCCGCCGCCCAGCCCCCGACGCCCCCGCCCCAAGCCCGCCGCCCACCCTCCGACGCCCCCGCCCCAAGCCAGCCGTCCAGCCCCCGACGCCCCCGCCCCAAGCCCGCCGCCCAGCCCTCGACGCCCCCGCCCCAAGCCCGCCGCCCAGCCCCCGACGCCCCCGTCCCAAGCCCGCCGCCCAGCTCCCGATGCGCCCGCCCCAAGCCCGCCGCCCAGCCCCCGACGCCCCCACCCCAAGCCCGCCGCCCCCGCTGCCCCTATGACACCGCGAGAGAGAGAGAGTGATCGAGAGAGAGAGAGAGAGGGGACTACCTTCGAGAGAGAGAGGAGAGGACGCCGACGCCGACGCCGATCACCGAAGCCGCGGAAGAGAGAGAGAGAGAGAGAGGAGAGAGTCAATTTGAGGGAATGCAAAAAGTTTCCCCCACCATTTCAATATAAGTCTGGAACCTATATTTAGCGACAGACTAGCGACGGATATTAATCCGTCGTCCATTAGTCGCGATTTTTTTTGGATACTTGCCAACTGAATATCCGTCGCTACGTAGTCGAAGAATTGTCTCGCAATTCTCCACACAATTTCTGCCAAATAATCGACTGCATAGCGATGGCTGACTATCCGTCGCTATATCTCCGATGTCCTAGCGACGGATGTGCGACCTTTCCTTCCCCTAAAAATAAATAAAAAATATAACGGCTTGTCGTCGATAATCCGTCGGCTAGTTGCCACAAAGCCGTCGCGAAGGCCGACGAAAATTTTTTGTCGCTAATTTTCGGTCGCTAATTTACTGTATTTTGGTAGTGGTTACACTATTCCCCCAATCCCCACAATCAATATCAATCAATATTTGAACCCTAGGAGAGGGTTCCGTGTAGCAATGTGGTTTAACATGCAACTTGACAATTACTAAATAAAATACAAGAAACATAACCGTAACTTGCCTCTGTTAATTGACTGGATCGAGAAAGTCGGTACCGAGGAGGAAGTCAAGTTCGTCTCCGAGATCCTACAGTTGAGAACCTTGACTTAGAACCATAATGAAACCATTCTAGGTGTGCTAGTTACAATCTCTAGAAGTAGACCCTAGTCAGGTTTTAAGTTATAGTTAATCTACCGAAAAATGGTCTAACGTCGCAAATATGTTCGTTATCATTTTAATTAAATAAGTCGGTTACTGATTAATTGGAAAAAATAGCAATTACCGGTTAATTTGATAAAAACTTCGTATTTTAAATATATATATATATAAAACTAGGCTCTTTCTTTAAATAAGAAAACATGTGATTTGCTTAAATTACGAGATTATTTATTATGAGAAAACTTATTAATTTTCTTTATAAAATAAATATATCTATTTTATAATCTACGCGTTTAATGACGAAATCAACATTCCAAAAAATAAGAAAAAGCTACGCTACACAATACAGGATCACAGAAAAATAAAAGAAAACTGGGCTTATGCCCTTTACAAATTATTTACATAAATTAAATAATCCTAAGGTGAGCTCTGAGTGCCGCGAACGGTCCAAACAGTAGGCCGAGGCCCTGCACCATAAATACTAAAAGCAGTATCAGTTCTAAAATAAATTATAATTAAAGTAAAATTAAAGAGTCTCAGACTTGGTCGTGCAATCTCATGTTGCTGGCTTACGCCTCAACGTACAGGAAACCCTGTAGCGTTTGCGTTTCACCGAGGCTCATTCGACCGATATGGTCGTCGCCTAACGGGGATACGAAAACTCACAAAATCCGCATTTGAAGTCGACAAAACCAATTTTATAAATCGTTTGCAAAGACCATATTTGAAAATAAAATTTTATTTACCAATTTACTAAATTTAATTAAATAGTTTTATTTTGAAAACCTTTCCGAAAATTTTGGCAGCACCTCCTCTGTAACTGGGACAACCCAATCCTGGGAGGATGCCAATCCGCAACACAAATAAATATCCCAAACCAGGGATCACTAATTACCAGCCCAAAATAAATATCTAACCCAAAATAACCACAACACAATATAACAAAAATAGAAAATACGTCGCGACGTAACCGATACTCTACGTATCATCCAAAAGAAACCATATTCAAAATACCGAATCTCGAAACGGGATCGGGAGCGCGTCATCACAGACTATTTACGGGAGGGACACGGGGACACGAAGTTATACCTCAATTGCTCGGCTAGAGCTCTCAGATGAAAATATTAGAAAAAAATTCTGCGAACAGCGAAAAAAAGTGCCGAAAAGAGCACATGAGGTACGGACAGCGGGCCGGGCCGCAAGGAACGTGCTGGACAGCGTCCGAACAGCGGACAGTGCTGGCCGGACGGGCACGAAGTCGCCGGAGGCAGATCTGGCCGAAACGGCACGGGTCCGTGCGGAACAGTGCTGGCCGGCTGGCACGGCCGACGGAAACGGGCGCCGGGAGGCGTGGGGTGCGGGTTGGCCTCGGGGTCGCCGGGGATGGCGGCCGAGGAGCGGGACGGGAAGCGTCGGGTTGTGCTGGAGCGGGCGGCCACCGGGGTCGCCGGGAGCGGGTCTGGCCGGTCGGGAGGAAGTCGCCGAGGAGTTCGGCTGGACGGGGCACGGTTCTCGGGGCACGCGGGCGGCATGGTTTGGCCGGAGCTGGCCGGAGGAGGCGCCGGGGGCGAGTGGCGGTGTCGGGCGGAGGTGGGCGCCGGTCTCGAAAGGTGGCTCCGAGGAGTTGGTCAGAGCTAGGGCTCCGGGTGGTCGCGGTCGGGTTCTGGAGTTTGGGGGGGAAGGGGATTAAGTGAGGGAGTGGGAAAGACAGTTGGGGGAGATGAGTGGTGGTGGGATTATTAAAGGAAAAAGTGGGAGGGAATTTGTGGAGAGGAGGAGAAGTAGCAGGAGTGGGAAAGATGTGAAGGAGAGGAAAATGGGAGAAATAAGGGGGTGCGTGTGGATCTGGTCGTGGGAGACCAGATCAGAGGAGAAATAGTTTTATATATATATTTTTTATATATATTTTATATATATATATATATAATAATCAGATTTTTTTAAAAAGAAGGAATAATGATGGGTTCGGGACGGGATCTAGTTCGAGTTCGGGATCGGTGTCCAGACTCGGGGTTGGACTCCGGCACGGGATCGGGGACAGGGCCACAAACAAAATCCAATAATTAATTTTAAAAATAACATTTTCCTGATCCGATTAATATATAATAATAATAATAATAATAATAATAATAATAATAATAATAATAATAATAATAATAATAATAATAACTCTAAGACTATGATAGTGCAACCAAAATCTGATGTTCAAACCAAAAGTACAATAATTCTATTACTCCAATAATCAAGAATGCGGGTTTTATAACCTTCCCTCCTTAGAAAATTTCGTCCTCGAAATTTAAGGGTACTATTAGGGGATGATCAAACCTTTACAATTACTACCTTAATTATCTCTTAATAATGTTGGCAATCCTTAGGTCAGCTACAAAAGAACTATCTTAGTCAATTCATGCAACAACATTCTTCCCTCCTTAGAAATACGACCATTGTCCACAATTTAATGTTTGCTTCCATTTCTGAATTGTTAATCACCGAAATAATCGTACAAAATTACTTTTAGCATGCTCTTATTTTCAAATCATAAATCGGCAAAATACTTGTGCAAAAATAAGTCACTTGAACCCACATAATTATTCTCCAACAATTTGTACCCTCTTATTACCTTACCGATCAATTTAACATTTGCCAAGGATCCAGTTTCGTATTGCGTCGCTATATACGCTTCAAAATAATCTTGATACATTCTACTTGGTGTCATGCCTTTAACTCAATATCAAGCATTAGTAACCCTTTTATCACGTATCGATCAATTTATAGTCCCATATTTTGTCTTTATAATCAATTTGTTGCAACAACCCTTTCAATAACTGGGTTACAAAAGTCTTTCCTCAAATATATGTCACTTAAAATTTTTTCCGTTATGTTACCATTTAGAGTCGTATAATTGCGATTTTCTTCCAACTTGTTGTCAAAAGTTTTTCAAACCAAATTTGTCATTCAACAACAAAGATTAATATATAAGTTCCCTCCAATCATGTCCGAACTTTACATTCATTGATCAAGATTTCTTCCAATATTCGTATTTTATCCAAATATTAATTGTAATCCAACTTCTCATAAATACTGATCCCGCAATGAAATTCTATAGACTATTTAAATACTACTAGCTACACCTGTAATGGTAATAAAACAGGGTCTTATTCTATCAGAAAGTCATGGGACGAAAGACATCATCAACTGTTGGTTATATCTCAAAAATGGTACCTCAGTTATGAAAATTTTTCTCAGTCATCAATTTTTACAATCATTAGCCCTTTTTTTCATCATCAATTTTTGATTCTTGCACTACTTCTCCCACAAGTGGTAATTCTCAAAATATCATGATTTAACTTCGTTATCCAAACTACTCTATGGTCGCCAACTCACTTATTCATGATCCTACACATCCTGTCTTCCTATCTTTATCAATATTTCATCTCTATGATCCTAACAGTGCTACAAAGTCTAAGAATTACAAAAGACACACTAAGGAATGGTTAAATTGTCATGTCAAGCAAAGTCATGTATAGTCACGAATAGATACAAAATAGTGTTACTGAAAATTGGGTATCTTAAAGAAAATAATGTTCTAGAAAATCAACCCAATATTCTTCCAAAATTAAACTGGTCGTGAATGATATTCTTATGCAACTGTCTAATCCATCATCAATCTAGCTTGTATTCCTTTAGACTTCTATTTTCACCATCACGTACATTTTGACATCTCCTGATTTAAACGTTTGATTCAAAATCCTTGACCAAATGGAAGTTCGGTTATTCCATCTTGAGCTTCTAATTTTGTTGTTATCACTTAGCCAATAAATTTTTTCTCAGGAGTAGTTTATTGCATCCCTTAATCCTTTGATCTCTTATTTATAACATCTGGGTCTTTCGATTTGTATTTTCAATCCCCAATTGAGTAGTCCTCAAGTTTTAAATATTTTGTTTCACCCATCGATGGTACGTTTCAATTCATCGTACACATTTTTTTCTTATAATACTTACAATCTTATTTATAAAACTCAAACACCATGATTCATCTCCTCATCATCAATCACTGTCTTTAATTAAATTGTACCTTGAGTTTTCTTGCTCCGCCCACCATGTGTAGATTTTTTTTTTACTATGTCATTCGTTTAAAGTACACCTCTGTATTTATCTTTTTCCATGACCTCAAATTTACCAAGTGAATTTTTGATTTTGTTCATCACATATCTCTTAACTTCGTATTACTCACAATCATATTCATAAGATTCAATTATCCTCGATTCCTCTCCTTATTATCAATTGTCGTCCGTAGTTAAGTTGTACCTCGAGTTAAAATTCCTTGCCCTACAATCATTTATAGATTTTTTTTTGTTCACCATATACTTTATGTTTATTCCTCCTTAAAGAACACCTCAGTATTTATCATTTTTTTCAACCTCTAAGTCACATAATTAATTGATCGTTACTGCATCCCTGTTTTTTCCATAAATAATTTCGATCCCTAAATATCCATATATCTTTTCATCCTTACACTCCGTAATATATTTTCTCGATAAGTCGCTTGTCCTATCACTGTAACTCATTCAGATTAGAATTTCACTCCTCATGTCATTATCACCTCGAGCACTAACACGTATCTAAGGAGAATTTCATTCTTCTCAAATCTTAACACCAATATTTCTTTGATAAGTACCGCCATATATTCTCATTAAGATTAGAAACTTCTAAGTTTTCAGAATTCGTATTGTAAGGGAAACATGACTTTGTGAAAGACACTGCCAACAAAGAGTGTAATCAAGGGTCAATTCATATCGGGAAGATTCTGCAAATTTTTATGAATTCAAAAGATATCTTATTACAACTCTACAGGGTATCATCTAGTAATAATCAACAAAAAATAAAGTACTGAGTTTTTGGAAGCTTCCTAGGCCTTGAACTGATCAAGAAGTTCTTAGAGAGAGTAAGGTTTCAGGTTGAGTGGAGGAAGTCAACAAATGAAAATATTTATGGTCTTAGAATAACTTAGGAAATATCAATCAATATTGGAATTATTTTTGGAAAATAATCCCCTTGGAAGATTCGTAAACAAGCTAAGTTAAACCAATTCTTTTGGTAGTAAATAACCTTGGGGCTTTATGGTTCCAGAAGAATTTGGTTCGGGATTGGTCCCAAGAAAGTCAATTAAAAATAATGTCGAGATAAATGGTTGGGTACACTAGTCGTAAAAATACTCTTGATAGATAAAAGTTTACCAAATTTGCTAAAGGAGAATTTGAAACTCTAAATAGTGAAACAGATCTAGATTCTAAATAAAGATAGAGAAGTGTGATTTGATCAACTAATTGAAAATTTTGAAATAGGTTTGTTGAAGAAGGAGATTGGGAAAAATCTAATCCTAAACCAAAAATAACAAAAGCGTATGGATGCTAAGGAATGCTGGAGTATGATAAGAATATGGAAAAAATAACCTCTGAAAGCCGAGGGACACTAAAAGATATATAAAATCTATAAACTACAGTAGATAGTAAAATAGACCACCATACAATCGGCCTATGCTGGATAAGGTTTTGGATGCAGAACAAAAGCAAGGTAGCCTATCAGTCTATAACAAATAAAAATATTTATATATATATATATATAATTCGGACCTATGTTGTGACAAATCAATGTTCTAGTGTTCTAATTGTTTCTAGGTGTGTTTACCTAAGTTGTTGTTTTAGGACCTGCATGGGCCACCACTAAAAATATGTCACGACCCGATCCCAAACTATTGGGTCGAACCGGATCATGCCCAGCCTGCACCGTTGTGAGACGGCGGCAGTAAGCTGTTCTATATGTAGGTATTCACAACAACATCTATACATTTGTCATAACTTGAATATACGAAAATTTTAAATCTTTTATTCAACAATTGAAAAGTACAACTGGAAATGAAAGAACTGAAATAAAGTGCTGAATTCAAACTAACAAAACTCCAAAACAATAAAACTAAAAAACTGGAAAATAACTAGCTAGGCGGTCGGCTCGTCGGCCTCAGGTTCTGCGTCCTCCAAGGGGGACTCTGGCAACACCACAGGTTACAATACCAGGTCATAGTAGCCATTGTATAATTACTCAGCATCCTCAATGTCACCTAAAAATGTTGTCTCCAGTCAGGAGGGAGCAAGTACGAATATGTATCTCATATTTTAAGTAATAATAGAAAAGTGCAGGCTAAACAGTTGAAACAATATTTTCCAGCAATTTAACAATTGAAAACAATGTGATTTGAATGTGTAAACGTCTATGATCAGCTTGGGTTGTACAATAGCATCCTAGCGACGTGATACGGCTTATCCCCGTGTGTAAGAGGGGTAAGCTCGCACAACCAATATGCAATATGAGGGGTATTGGCCATAAACGTTATACTATTCCCCCAATCCCCACAATCAATATCAATCAATATTTGAACCCTAGGAGAGGGTTTCGTGTAGCAATATGGTTTAACATGCAACTTGACAATTACTAAATAAAATACAAGAAACATAACCGTAACTTGCCTCTGTAAATTGACTGGATCGGGAAAGTCGGTACCGAGGACGAAGTCAAGTTCGTCTCCGAGATCCTATAGTTGATAACCTTGACTTAGAACCATAATGAAACCATTGTAGGTGTGCTAGTTACAATCTCTAGAAGTAGACCCTAGTCAGATTTTAAGTTACTTAGTTAATCTACCGAAAAATGGTCTAACGTCGCAAATATGTTCGTTATCATTTTAATTAAATAAGTCGATTACTGATTAATTGGGAAAAATAGCAATTACCGGTTAATTTGGCAAAAACTTTGTATTTTAAATATATATATATATATATATATATATATATATATATATATATATATATATATATATATATATATATATATATATAACTAGGCTTTTTCTTTTAAATGAGAAAACATGTGATTTGCTTAAATTACTAGATTATTTATTACGAGAAAACTTATTAATTTTCTTTATAAAATAAATATATCTATTTTATAATCTACGCGTTTAACGACGAAACCAACATTCCAAAAAAATAAGAAAAAGCTACGCTACACAATACAGGGTCACAAAAAAATAAAGAAAAACTGGGCTTATGCCCTTTACAAATTATTTACATAAATTAAATAATCCTAAGGTGAGCTCTGAGTGCCGCGAATGGTCCAAATAGTAGGCCGAGGCCCTGCACCATAAATACTAAAAGCAGTACCAGTTCTAAAATAAATTATAATTAAATTAAAATTAAAGAGTCTCAGACTTGGTCGTGCAATCTCATGTTGCTGGCTTACGCCTCAACGTACAGGAAACCTTGTAGCGTTTGCATTTCGTCGAGGCTCATTCGACCGATATGGTCGTCGCCTAACTGGGATACGAAAACTCACAAAATTCGCATTTAAAGCCGACAAAACCAATTTTATAAATCGTTTACAAAGACCAAATTTGAAAATAGAATTTTATTTACCAATTTACTAAATTTAATTAAATACTTTTATTTTGAAAACCTTTCCGAAAATTTCGACAACACCTCCTCTGTAACTGGGACAACCCAATCCTGGGAGGATGCCAATCCGCAACACAAATAAATATCCCAAACCAGGGATCACTAATTACCAGCCCAAAATGAATATCTAACCCAAAATAACCACAACACAATATAACCAAAATAGAAAATACGCTGCGACGTAACCGATACTCTACGTATCATCCAAAAGAAACCATATTCAAAATACCGAATCCCGGAACGGGATCGGGAGCGCGTCATCACAGACTATCTACGGGAGGGATACGGGGACACGGAGTTATACCTCAATTGCTCGGCTAGAGCTCTCAGATGAAAATATTAGAAACAAATTCTGCGGACAGCGGGAAAAGTGACGGAAAGCGCACAGGAGGTGCGGACAGCGGGTCGGGCCGCAAGGAACGCGCTGGACAGCGTCTGAACAGCAGACACTGCTGGCCGAACGGGCCCGAAGTCGTCGGAGGTAGATTTGGCCGAAACGGCACGGGGCCGCGCGGAACTGTGCTGGCCGGATGGCACGGCCGACGGGAACGGGCGCCGGGAGACGTGGGGTACGGGTTGGCCTCGGGGTCGCCGGGGATGGCGACCGAGGAGCAGGACTGGGAGCGTCGGGTTGTGCTGGAGCGGGCGGCCACCGGCGTCGCCGGGAGCGGGTCTGGCCGGTCGAGAGGAAGTGGCCGAGGAGTTCGGCTGGACGGGGCGCGGGTCTCGGGGCGCACGGGCAGCGTGGTTTGGCCGGAGCTGGCCGGAGGAGGCACCGGGGGCGAGCGGCGACGTCGGGCGGAGGTAGGCGCCGGTCTCGGAAGGTGGCTCCGAGGAGTTGGTCGAAGCTAGGGCTCCGGATGGTTGCGGTCGGGTTCTGGAGTTTGGGGGGGGGAAGGGGATTAAGTGAGGGAGTGGGAAAGAGAGTTGGAAGAGATGAGTGGTGGTGGTATTATTTAAGGGAAGAGTGGGAGGGAAGTTGTGGAGAGGAGGAGAAGTAGCAAGAGTGGGAAAGATGTGGAGGAGAGGAAAATGGGAGAAATAAGGGGGTGCGTGTGGATCTGGTCGTGGGAGACCAAATCAGGGAAGAAATAGTTTTATTTTTTTATATTTTATATATATATATATATATATATATATATATATATATATATATATATAATAATCAGATTTTTAAAAAGAAGGAATAAGGATGGGTTTGGGACGGGATCTGGTTCGAGTTCAGGATCGGTGTCCGAACTCGGGGTTGGACTCCGGGCACGGGAACGGGGGCAGGGCCACAAACAAAATCCAATAATTAATTTTAAAAATAACATTTTTCTGATCCGACTAATATATAATAATAATAATAATAGTAATAATAATAATAATAATAATAATAATAATAATAATAATAATAATAATAATAATAATAATAATAATAATGCTAGCTAATAACTCTAAGACTATGATAGTGCAACCAAAATCTGATGTTCAAACCAAAAGTACAATAATTCCATTTCTCCAATAATCAAGAATGCAGGTTTCACACAGATCAAAACAAGAAGCAATTACCGAGAATGAAGCAAAAAAAATCAAAGGAGGACAGTTGTTTTCAAAAGAAGACAATTAACAGTTAGAATTAGATAAAAGTTTTCCTAGTGTGATTGAGTACCTTAACTTATCTCCTATATCCTACTGCAGGCTGTAGTGATTCTCTAGTTCGAGTACCACTACGAAATCATACTAGTTGTTATTGGACCTGCATGGGTCACCACTAAAAACATGTCATGATCCGCACCAGTGTTAGGGCACGAGACGTGGGTACGTCCAGCCTACGCCGCAGTGTCGGCGAAAGAACGCTATCCTAGATCCAGCATCTAACACAATCTAGGATATGCTCCAATTGGAGAATGATATATATATATGGTACAACTCAATCACAATAACTAAGATAGAATGGAAGAAAGATAATCACAACAGAAAGTCATAATATGAATATAAATTTCGGTGTAAACCACACCATAATAAATCTCAATACAATCACAAAATCTCATAACTAGATAATAATAATAGTCTAATCTAACTCATGGCAAGTCCTCAGCGACTACTGGATCCTGCTGAGGGTCCAGGTCACCTATGTCTACTAGGCCTGCTCCATAGTAAGTGTCGCAGCAATCCTCATCATCTGTAATATTTTTAACAGGTCCAGTCAGGACAGGAACGAATACATATCTCTCACATAGTTCATAACATGAAAGAAAATATGAAACAAGCTATAGAATAATATACATGAACTGCTGATAAAGAAATAGTAGAGAGACTGTAAAAAGAAGAACATGATATAGTAGAAATAGATGTACATGATATAGATAAGAAAACTGAGCTAACAACGTGATTCAGAGCACATGTTTGGTTATGTAAACAGGCTTAGGTTATACCTGACTTAAATGTAGTTTGGAGTTATACATGAAATGGTGTAGATCACATAACCAAATAAATACTTTCCCTACCCCAATCAGTACACAAGGATCTCTCCAGGTTATGTTATTGCACATGAAAGTAGTGTATCACAAGGATAGCTAGTCCACATACACACTGGATTATACATGAAGGCTCACATGATCATGAGTGTACATGAATGTCACATGAGTATACATGAATAAATACGAATACAATGAGTAGACGATTCACATGATAAAGTACATGAGCATAATAAACCCGATGTATCCGAGGGGATAACATCGCTTGAAGAGATCCATATAGTACTAATCCGTGATAATATCGTGACAGCAACAAGTAAACTAGTCTATAACAAGTAAATATGTCCAAGCAAGAATAAAACGGTCAGTGAATGTACTCGTCTGACAATCTGAGCTGCTGATGAGAATGTGTAACTGTACTGGAGTGATGTAAACCTATTTTAAACAACCACAAGTCACAACAAGGTCTAATATATCATAAAGAATGCCTACAATGCACTTCTACATGATTCTAGGTCCTTCTAGGTCAAAGTTAACCCTTGGTCAACTCTGGTCAAACCTGGTCAACTGAAGGTCAACTAATCTGTTTACTAATTTTTAGGTCATACTCAAGTTTTCAAGTCATTCGTAGTTCGTTTGAGTCGATTTGGAGCAAGTTTGACCCAAAGTTGACTTTTGTCAACTTGGTCAACTTGTCGGTCAACTCGACTAAACTAAGCTCATAGGGTTGATTCTAATCCGTCCCAATACCCTATGGCTACATTCATAATCAATCCACATACATATAGGTATATTCACAATCATTAAGGCAATATATATATATATATATATATATATATATATATATATATATATATATATATATATATATATATATATATATTTTATATATATATATATATATATATATATATATATATATATATATATAATTATATTATATGAGACTTGAAGGAAAAATGCGATAAAGGACTGTTATGTAAAGACTCAAATCTGAGATTAAAACCAAGTTCTCAACTATGGGATATATCACACATATAAATACATATACACATATATCTATTTAAAGGGAAACTATATATATATGTAGACATATGCATAATATACAAAATAACTCAATAGGTAAAAGGAAAAAAATGATTTTGAAGAGGGAAATGAATGTGAAATATGAGAATAAGTTTAACTCTTACAAAACTCATCAACACATATTTATATATATATATAGTTTATAGGTTGAAATAAATATATATTCATATATATATATATATACATTATACATAAAGCAAAAAGCTATATATATACACAAATGGTAGAATATTAGGAAATAAAAACCAGCGATAAATTCCCACATGTCCAGAATACCATATTGCTGATATAAACTCAGGAAATATCAGTTAAAACTCAAGAAATTGAAATATCACAAATTCGATCAAAATATTGAATTGAAGAAAAAACCCGAAATCTACGTTAAGACCTAAAACGCAAAATACTCCAAACCAACTCACGAAACATGGCAAATACGTTGGTCTCGACACATGGGACATGCTCGGGTACTCCCGTGGTCGAAACCGTGTTCGTGTCATGTCCAGAGAGTGCGTATCGGAAAACCGATTTCGCGTGTCGAAGAGGGTGTTCTCGCTCGATTGCGCGTCACACGCGCAACGAGAAGCCTCGTGCTCGTGCACACAGCTAGGTAGGGTCACGGGGTAGGTCTAGGCCACGTCGACATGACACGAAGACGCAGCAATGCGACACAGCAGCTCGCACAACAGTGCGCGGCCTGCGCGCGCGCGCGCGTGCGTGCATGCTCGTGCATGTGGGTCGCTGCTCGTGGCTCGCGCGTCGGGCCACGCCACGACTGGGGATCGAGTCCCTGGGTAGTATAGGTATAGGACTACGTATTCCAGGTCCTGGTACGGGTCCTCGACGTGCCGTATTCGCGTACGAAGGCCGTGTCAGCGGCAAATTTCAGCCGGAGTACACAGTTCAGCCGACCAGTGCACGCGCGATTACTCCGCGCTCGCTCGACCAAATGTCGTGAAATTTTACGGGCATGTGGGAAGAGGGTTTTCCTAGGTGCTCATCAAATTTCACGCAAGACGGAGCTCTGTACGTCGATTTATGATGCACAGACAGCAGGGCGTGGACGGGACCGTGTACGGGATCTCGTGCACGTGTGTCCGTGTCCGTTCGGATGCCGAAATTGTGGCAATTTTCGATCTGTCTTCACGAAAGTTTTTACAAATTATATAAGGAAGGATTTTGTCAAAACAGAATCGAAAATTAACACTTTTTAATTCTAAGTGGCATTATGTCGAACATGTACAACGTGAGACCGATACCGCTATCAAACGAATCCAAAATCGTACGAAACTTCATACAAAGTTCAAGGGTGCCTATATGGATGCAATAATGAAGAAAATTCAGGAGAAACAAATGTAGATCGAGATTTACCTATTGAGAGTTAGAATCTCAACAAAAGGAATTATTCGAGCGCTTTGTCGGCCGATTTCTCCCAAGCAACTGCCTCCTCCTCCTTGCTAGCAGTACTTTAGCAAGTCCTCCTCTTCCCAATGAGTGCAACAGAATTCGTTTGAGGTAAAACGAACTCCGGATGAGAAATCTAGGGTTTTTGGAGGAAAAGGAATTAGGGTTTGCTCTTGGTGGGTATGTTTTACAAATGAGAGGGGAGGGGGCTGCTAGTGGCCGACCAGGGGTAGGGGTGTTAGGTTTAGGGTTTGCACATAGGCCAAGCACTCCATGAGTTGCTAAAAGGCCCATGTCAAAAAGGCTAAAAAGGCTTTAAGAGAAAATAACTAAAAATGAAATAAATGATTCTAAAATAAACAATAATTCTAATTTAAATTTTAAAAGGCCAATAATACTTCTAGTTACATTATTAGGCTTCTGGTCAAGGTTGACTAAGGTCAACCCACTTATACTACCAAAACACTAATTCAGCTACCAATCAAACCGCACAACAAGCAATTTAATTAATAAATTAATAAAATTCAAAGTAACGCATAATAACTAAAGTACCCTTATCCTAAAAATAGGTAATAGCCAATCTAGTCACATGGTCGAGTCTCCTTGGTCATGGTTAGTCACTAAGTCAAGCGGTCTCTAGGGTTAAGCTAGCAACAACCAAAATCAAGTTCACCCATCTAAATAATACAAAATAGATAAAGAAAATCACCAAAAATTATAATATGATTTAAATATTATATTTAAATGATAACAATTACAAATGTACAAAATTATCGTCATTTTAGAAAAGTGGTGGTTACACACAAATCCAGATAATATCTCAAAATCCTAAATACAGTAATCCAGAGAATGTAATTACAATAAAAGACATCCTAAACTAAGGGTGTGTCATCCACTGCTAAGGGGTCCTGCTGCTGGTCCAGGTCACAACAGTCCTCTAGGGTAGTCCCGTAATATGTGGAACAGAACGCCTCGATCTCGTCCTTTGTAATATTTTCAACAGGTCCAGTCAGGACATGTGCGAGCACAGTACATCTCAACAAATCATAACAGGTTAGGAACTATAAACATGCTAGAGAGTAAGATACACGAAAACTGAAAGAATAACATGATGTAAAAGAGAGACTGTAAGTAAAAAGCTACAATATATAAGAGAACTAATCAGTGCTAGTGATTCAGAGTACAAGATGGTTATGTAAACGACATGATGTTGTACACGAGTAATCTACAGAGGTTGTACATGAGTAAGCTACAAGATTGAGTACATAACCACTTCTACTCCCCCGTCCCTAATCAATACACAAGGATCCAGTCAAGTTAGGTTATTGCACATGAAGTATAGTTGTACACGATGATCATGTGAGCACATGAGTATACACGATTTCACACGATTTATACACGAATGTCACGAATACAAGGAGTACACGATGCTCACGATAAAGTACACGAACATGAGATACCCGATGTACCCGCTAAGGGGATAACGTCGTATGACAAGATCCATATAGTACTAATCCGTGTTACCAACGTCTCAGCATCAAGTAAAGTAATATAAAGCAGGAAATATAATCCTAAACAAGATATAAAATGATCAGAGAATGTACTCGCCTGGTGTCCTGAATATCTGAAGAGAATATACTGTTCGAGGAGTGGTGTCTGGCTCCTATAGAACAGTACAAGTCACTACATGTCTAAAATAGTAAAATAGACTGCTACAATGCATCTACTTGATGTTTGGGGTCAGTCTAGGCTAAAGTCAACCCTTGGTCAACTCTAGTCAACTTATTCTAGTCAAACTAGGTCAACTATGTCAAGCCTAACCCAAACAAGTCTCACTAAGCCTAACCATGTCTATCCTAGCATCCACACATCAATACAAGGCTATACAAGCCAACAAACACCCAATTTCTATGTAAGCATGTATATATTCACAATAGACATATACCTACATTAGGAACCATAGGCTATATGCCATACATATAGTCTATATCACATATATTGTATATACTCCCAATTAATATAATAATTTATACCATATTATTATATCAAGCATATAGAATGTATTTATATATACATATAGTGAGATAAAGAGGGGGATACATGGCATGTGTGTATGTGTGATGCAACTAACATGTGTGTGTGATTCATATATAGAAAATAGTGTGTGTGTGTCCTATGTACTTGTAAATAGGTGTCAAGTAGTGTGTGTATGCACATGACAGTAGGTAGGTTAGCTAACAGTGAAGGGTGTGTAATAGGGTGAGTGAGTGAGTGTCAATAGGAATCAGGAAAATAGTGTAACATAATATCAGTTTTGTGCATTGACAGAGAATTAGATAGGGTATTAAACTCAGGAAAATATGATTTGTGTGTGACTGAAACAGTGAGGTGTGTGTGAGCATATTGGCTAGGGTGTGTGTAGTGGTATGGGTCATGTGTATATGACAGTGGGGTGTCATGACAGTAGCTTGTAGGGCGTTATGTATAACTAACAGGAAGGTGTCAAGGTGATAACAGTGTTGGGTATGTAAACTGACATAAAACAGTGTGTCTCAGGATTCAAGTAAATGACAGTTAGCTAGATGGGAAAAGTGTAAATGAACGTGTGTGAGTGAATCCAATAGATAGGGTGTCAAAACAGTTCTCTGGAAAAAAGCTGAATGAGAATGTGAATTCTCAAGAAATGCACAACTTCAAATGACAGTTAACCGAAATTTCCATTTACACATTCAATCCAAACCAAAATCAAAATCCCAATTCCTAACACCAATCACAAACCAAACATTGCAGTAAACTAATACATGTGTAATTGAATTAATATAGCAATTTAATTATGGGAAAAATGGTTTGAAAACTCATTTAAATTCTGATTTAGTAAACAGTACACTGTGTATCAATAGAATTGGGAAAACCTAATTCAAAAATCAAAAACATGTTAATAACCTAATTAAATGGTTGGTAAACCATGTGTCAAGTGTGTACGTGTCATGGCACTTATTCGTGTCCAACTAAGTGGACACAATCGTGTCCAAGACACTCAAACACCACACGAGCACACACGCAGAGCACAGCCTCGTGCACGCGTGCACACGTATCCATCAGATGACACAGGTCATGTGGAGACACGTGGCCGTGCACACGTGTAGCCCATATGTTAGGCTACATGATCGACACCCTGTCCTGTGTCCACAACACGTGTCGTGTCGTGTCCAGCCACGTATCAGTGGCTAAAAACGTACGGGTCAGTCTGTTCGTGCGACCAGTACGGGAAGGAGAACTCCTTGAATACACAACCACTCGGGCCCAATTTTTGGGATACCAATGTCAGTCATTGCCTCGAAATTCTCCCCAAAAATGGCGTGTCCTCGTGTCCTGTACAGCGAACACTAGGGCCCGAGTAGCAGGACAGTGTGCACGGGTCAGTCACAGCGTGTTCGTGTCCTCGTGTGGACACGACACGACTCCAAAATCAATGAGCAAGGACAGGAATCAACAAACAAACCCTAGATCTAGGAATTCATTCAGAAATATTTGCAAAAACAGTAAAAAGAAATGGTTGTGGCATTTCGACAAACACCTAGCCTAGCAAATTGTTACGTGTCCGATACGGACACGAAACCTAATACAAACGACACCAAACTTTCACTATAGCTAGGGAACACCTAGATCTAGGCTACCATGCAATAAAATCAGAATAAAAATAGAATTAGAGGGATTTATCTATATGTTGCAAAGATCAAGAAAATACCCAAAATCAAACGATTCTCGTTGCTAACCAAATCCTCCAAATTGTGCTAAAACTGAAATTACTCATCAAGAACAACAAGTAGAGGTTGATTAGAATCATATGCAAAAGATATGGATCAAAAACAATTAAAAATGGATTTACTATGAATTTAGGAAAGTGGGGATTTACCTTCCCTTCTAGAAACTTGGTTGAGCACAAAAGAGGTAAGAACAAGGAGTGGGGACATTAAATAGAAGGGAAACCCTATGTTGGCCGGCCATGGGTGGGCTTAGCTAGGATTTGGGTTCAAATCATGGGCCTATGGGCTTAAGTCACAAGTCATGAAATGATAAATCACAAGTCACGAAATCATTTCACCTATTCTTAATTCTTCCTATTGAAACTAGATTCTAGTGACTAAAAATAGGTTAACTTAAGCTAGACTAGGGTCACCATAGCTAAGGTTAGCTTCTAGGCTAGTCTACAAAGTCTCAATAAGTCAAAGTCAAGGATATCAATTACCAATTCAATAATTAAAATAAAATTCAAAAATTTTACCAAATGACCAAAATACCCTCAAACTAAAATGTGGTAGTGACAAATCTACCCTCCTTAAAATAATTTCGTCCTCGAAATTAAAAGGCAAAACTAAACTGATGATAAGGATAGACAATCATACCTTAGGGTCCAAAAAGATAAGGGTATCGCTCGCGCATCTCATCCTCCCGCTCCCAGGTAGACTCTCTTGGAGAATGATGCCTCCACGCGACGCAAACCAAGGGTATCACCTGGTTTCTCAGTACTTTCTTTCGGCGATCCAGAATCTCCACTGGCTGCTTTGGATAACTGAGTGTAGGTCCCAGCTCAATCTCCGAATGATCAAGTACATGGCTAGGGTCAGCCACATACCGTCTCAACTATGATACATGGAATACGTTGTAGACACCCACTAGTACAGGTGGCAAGTCTAGCCTGTAAGCTACGTCACTGACCCTCCCGCTGATCACGAAAGGTCCGATGAAGCGCGGTCTTAGCTTCCCACCTCTACCAAAATGTATGGTACCACGAGTCAGAGATATCCTCAGAAAACCATGTTTCTGACCTAAACACAACCAAGGTCTCTAATTACTAAATGATCAAACATGATCAGCAACACAACAACAACCTACTTCTAATCCTACCTCCAGTCAACTAAGTCAAACATAGTCAATATTCAACTACTGGTCAACAACTAGTCAATTTGTCAATATCCAAGCATTTGGTCAACAACTGGTCAACTAAGTCAACTTGGACTATTGGCTCAATGGCTAATCTAGGATTTAGACTAAAATAGACTATAGTGCTAAAAAATAATAATATAAAGACCAACTAAATCCTATGTTCAAAACATACACATGTATCTCTACATTAAACTAGACTCATAACTTCTAACCCTTAACCATAACACATACTCTAAAATTCCTCACATAACCCCATATATCTTATCCTATAATACCCATATATCCCTAATGTAACCCATAGAACCCACACTATTCTAAGTGTATCATCTACGCATACATATAGACTAACCATTTCATATGTCTAATCTATATAATATATACAGAACTCCTTAACCCATATCACTTATCACATATATCCCTATAATATATAAACAATGCATAGCATTAGCCTAACATGGAGGTTTACTAGCACAAGCAGCAATTTAACCAAAATGAAAGAGACAGGATATGCAATGTGGTTAACCCTCGAAGCAGGACAATGCCTAAGTACATAAACTTGAACTGATACTCAACTAATGTCCTGTTGTGAGATAAATCAAAATGGATGCAGTGATGCAATGATTAAAGCTTGACAGTACAGTGTAATGATGCATGCAAATCTCTACATGCAGTGTAGAATGCAAGTTAGGCAAGACATCCAATACAGGTATAAAAGGTGGTAAAGGTCTGAACTTATAATGAAATGAAGTCTGAAACTACATATAGGTTGGGGGAAAGTTGAACCTAAGAAGCTATGGTGGGTTGCTCTGTAAAGGCAGGACCCTATATTGGCTGAGCAAATCATGAAAAGGGGTTGAATTATGAAGGATGATAAGATGTGGTCAGGACATGGTCTCATGTTCTGATACTTGATGAGTATCAGTGAATCTAATGAGGGTATCAGGTAAACAGAACATACAATGGTTAATATGATATACTGTAGGATATGCAAGTGGTGAATGTATGTGAAGTACAGGGCCTGTGCTAAGGTGCAGTGTGAATTGTGTACCTGAGTCTAATATGTCAGGAAAGTCGTGTGATAATGATGAAGCATAAGATGGCATGTCCGAGTAGGACACGAAGGTCATGGGTGTAGGGTGTCATGTATAGGTCATGCATGCGAAGTTGGTTTTAAGAAAAAAACTAATCTTGTGCTCCTAATTTAAAAGTCATGGCAATGTGCATATGATAATCATAATTAAAGTGTGAATGGTCAATGGCCTAAATTGGATCGAAAGCTGTGATACGAAAGTAGCACGAGGAAACAAGTTTGAGCGGGACATAATATATCAAGGTGAAGATAATCTCGTCTACTACAAACTTATGAAGGAAGTTTCCAAAGGTTTACATCTCTGACGTTCCAAAAATCAAAGTCATAGAAAGAATATTCGTCTACCTAGAATACTCTCTCTAGGGTTCCCTTCTAGTCATTCTATTCATACTACCGCACAAGCAATCACAAGGTATCAAAACATACAAGCAATGTGGGTCAATTATCTCAAACGACATATTAAGGTTTAGGCTAAAATCTGGGTACTTTTGAGGCTCCAGGTGGAACTGGATACTGTTCCCTCAAGGTCTCAGCCTGAACTCTCTGTGCCTCTAACACATCCCGAAGAGTCCGTATATCTGAACTCTACCAGGAAACAACCCTCCCGAGAATATGGTATAGGGTACCACTATAGGAGATAGAGGAAGACCCTCAGTCTCAGGTGAAGCTACTGCTACACTCATGGACAGGCTCTGGTCATAGGAGCCCTACTGTAAAGGGTAAGGGAAATAATAAGAAATCATGAAGGCTGTAAGGCAGACTAGCATCCTATATGAAAACTGGCAGGTATTATAATTAACAGGAGAATCATCTACAATAGATTATTATTCTAATACGAATGCTAACTATCATCTCTAGGGTACAGACACTCTACAAGTCATCATATCATTACACTATGAAAGAACTATATATGAATAAGCTCTACCAACCAAAATATCCCTACTCTTAAGTTATTTGATGATGGAATACAATTTATAACAATAGAAGGGTACGATAGAGATAATATGTTTAAAAACCTTCTCAAGATACAATCTGATAATCATATGCGTCTGTCCAAAATTATGTTACTCAGAGTTCTCGCCATGCCAGTAAGCAAGGCTGCGATAAACGATAGATTCCATAACTGGGGTATGCACCTCTATAATCATGTCGGCTAGAAATTTCGCTATAGTATAGTTGTGAGAAATTCTAAATCTCATAACCAAGATACGTACATCCGAAGTCAGGTCTCTATATTTCTGCCACGCCAGCTATTATAGCAGCGATAAACTACAGGATCCATAATCAAATAGACGTTTTACCATCCCTATTATTCTCGTCAATATATGTTAACAGAAAATATCATAACTCAGGCCATAAAATTCATCTCGATAGGAAAATCAAAGTCAACAATGATCCATCAGAATCAATTTCAATAATCAAGGAGTGAGAGCGAACAAAACGAGGAAAAGGATTTCAAATTGAAGTTTAATAAGATTCTCAAGGGTCATCCCAGGAATCTCTCAAAGAATCCTAACTGTGATTGAGTACCTTCAAAAATATCCTAATCCTACTGCAGGCTGTAGTGATACTCTAGTTCAAATACCACTACAATAACTCGACCTGTATGGGCCACCACTAAAAATGTGTCACGACCCGTACCCTAGAATAAGGGCACGAGAAGTGGGTACGTCCAGCCGACATCACAGTGTCGGCGGTAGAACGCTGTCCTAGGTCAATTATCTAACAATATATAAGATATCTGTACAGTATATACACTCCGAATGGAGGTGACATAGCAAATACAGACTCAATCACATCTAAGGTAGAATACGATAAAAAGATAGATAGATATGAAATGAATGAAATCCACAGAGATACAACCATATAGAATTCTAAGTGTCTAAGATAACACAAATCCAGATAACATCTCAAAATCTCAAATACAGAAATCCAGAGAATATAAATACAATAAAATGCATCCTAGACTAAGGGAGTGTCATCTACTGCTAAGGTGCTAGTCCAGGTCACAACAGTCCTTTAGGATAGTTCCGTAATATGTAGAACAGAATGCCTCGGTCTCGTCCTCTGCAATATTTTCAACAGGTTCAGTCAGGACAGGAGTGAGCACAGTATATCTCAACAAATCATAACAAGTTAGGAAATATAAACATGCTAGAGAGTAAGATACATGAAAACTGAAAGAACAACATGATGTAAAAGTGAGACTGTAAGTAAATAGCTACAATATATAAGAGAACTAATCAGTGGTAGTAATTCAGAGTACAAGATGGTTATATAAACGGTATGATGTTATACACGAGTAATCTACAGAGGTTGTACACGAGTAAGCTACAAGATTGAGTACATAACCACTTCTACTCTCTCGTCCCTAATAAATACACAAGGATTCAGTCAAGTTATATTATTGCACACGAAGTATAGTTGTACACGATGATCATGTAAGCACATGACTATATACGATTTCATACAATTTAGACACAAATGTCACGAATACAAGGAGTACACGATGCTCACGATAAAGCACACGAACATGAGATACCCAATATACCCGCTAAGGGGATAATATCGCACGAAAAGATCCATATAGTACTAATCCGTGTTACCAACGTGTCAGCATCAGGTAAAGTAATCTAAAGCAGGAAATATAATCCTAAACAAGATATGAAATGATCAGAGAATGTATTCGCCTGGTATCCTGGATATCTGAAGAGAATATACTGTCCGAGGAGTGGTGTCTGGCTCCTATAGAACAGTACAAGTCACTACAAGTCTAAAATAGTAAAATAGACTGCTATAATACATCTACATGTTGTTTGGGGTCAATCTAGACTAAAGTCAACCCTTGGTCAACTCTAGTTAACTTATTCTAGTCAAACTAGGTCAACTATGTCAAGCCTAACCCAAACAAGTCTCACTAAGTCTAACCATGTCTATCCTAGCATCCACACATAAATACAAGGCTATATAAGCCAACAAACACCCAATTTCTATGTAAGCATGTATATATTCACAATAGGCATATACCTACATTAGGAACCATAGGCTATATGCCATACATATAGTCTATATCACATATATTGTATATACACCTAATTAATATAATAACATTCACATATACATGTTTATACCACATTATTATATCAAGCATATAGAATATATTTATATATACATATAGTGAGATAGAGAGGGGGATACATGGCATGTGTGTATATGTGATACAACTAACATGTGTGTGTGATTCATATATAGAAAATAGTGTGTGTGTGTCCCGTGTACTTGTAAATAGGTATCATGTAGTGTGTGTATGCACATGACAGTAGGTAGGTTAGCTAACAGTGAAGGGTGTGTAATAGGGTGAGTGAGTGAGTGAGTGTCAATAGGAATCAGGAAAATAGTGTAACATAATCTCAGTTTTGTGCATTAACAGTGAATTAGATAGGGTGTTAAACTCAGGAAAATATGATTTGTGTGTGACTGAAACAGTGAGGTGTGTGTGAGCATATTGGCTAGGGTATGTATAGTGGTATGGGTCATGTGTATATGATAATAGGGTGTCATGACAGTAGCTTGTAGGGCGTTGTGTATAACTAACAGGAAGGTGTCAAGGAGATAACAATATTGGGTATGAAAACTGACATAAAATAGTGTATCTCAGGATTCAAGTAAATGACAGTTAGCTAGATGGGGAAAGTGTAAATGAATGTATGTGAGTGAATCCAATAGATAGGGTGTCAAAACAGTTCTCTGGAAAAATGCTGAATGAGAATGTGAATTCTCAGGAAATGCACAACTTCAAATGACAGTTAACCGAAATTTCCATTTACACATTCAACCCAAACCAAAATTGAAATCCCAATTCCTAACACCAATCGCAAACCAAACATTGCAATAAACTAATACATGTGTAATTGAATTAATATGGCAATTTAATCATAGAAAAAATGGTTTGAAAACTCATTTAAATTCAGAATTAGTAAACAGTACACTGTGTATCAGTAGAATTGGGAAAACCTAATTCAAAAATCAAAAACATGTTAATAACCTAATTAAATGGTTGGTAAACCATGTGTCAAGTGTGTACGTGTCATGGCCCTTATTCTTGTCCAACTAAATGGAAACAATTGTGTCCAAGACACTCAAACACCACATGAGCACACACGCAGAGCACAACCTCGTGCACGTGTCCAGCACACGACACATGCCACATTGAGACACGTAGCCGTGCACACGTATAGCCCACATGTCAGGCTATATGATCGATACCTTGTCCTGTGTCCACAACATGTGTCGTGTCAAGTCCAGCCACGTATCAGTGGCTAAAAACGTGCGGGTCAGTCTGTTCGTACGACCAGTACGGGGAGAAGAACTCCTCGAATAGACAACCACTCGTGCCTAATTTTTGGGAGACCAATGTCAGTCATTGATTTGACATTCTCCCCAAAAATGGCATGTCCTCGTGTTCTGTACAGTAAGCACTACGGCCCGAGTAGCAGGACAGTGCGCACCGGTCAGTCACAGCGTGTTCGTGTCCTCGTATGGACATGACATGACTCCAAAATCAATGAGCAAGGACACGAATCAACAAGCAAACCCTAGATCTAGAATTCATTTAGAAACATTTGGAAAAACAACAAAAAGAAATGGTTGTGGCATTTCTACAAACACCTAGCCTAGCAAATTGATACGTGTCTGATACGGACACGAAACCTAATGCAAACGACACCAAACTTTTACTATAGTTAGGGGACACCTAGATCTAGGCTACCATATAATAAAATCAGAATAAAAATAGAATTAGAGGGGTTTACCTATAGGTTGCAAAGATCAAGAAAAAGCTCCAAATCAAACGGTTTCCGTTACTAGCCAAATCCTCCAAGTTGCTCTAAAACTAAAATTACTCCTCAAGAATCACAAGTAGAGGTTGATTAGAATCATATGCAGAAGATTTGTGTCAAAAAGGATAAAAAATGGATTTACTAGGAATTTAGGAAAGTGGAGATTTACTTTCCCTTCTAAAAACTTGGTTGAGCACAAAAGAGGCAAGAACAAGGAGAGGGGACATTAAATAGGAGGGAAACCCTATGTAGGCCGGCCATGGGTGGGCTTAGCTAGGGTTTGGGTTCAAGTCATGCGCCTATGGGCTTAAGTCATAAGTCATGAAATGATAAATCACAAGTCATGAAATCTTTTCACCTATTCTTAATTCTTCCTATTGAAACTAGATTCTAGTGACTAAAAATAGGTTAACTTAAGCTAGACTAGGGTCACCTTAGCTGGGGTTAGCTTCTAGGCTAGTCTACAAAGTCTCAATAAGTCAAAGTCAAGGATATCAATCACCAATTCAAAAATTTCACCAAATGCCCAAAATACCCTCAAGCTAAAATGTGGTAGTGACACAGACCTAGCATGGGTTCTGTGGACTTAAATGAGCCTAAATACATTCAAGGTCTGTACGAGTCATAATGGACTTGATTCATGGCTTTGGGTCCCGTATCTGGACTCCGGTTCAATTTCGAATACGTGGATAAAATATTAAATAATTAATTAATTAATTTTTAGAAATTATGACTTGCTGTATTTGAATTTTATATATAATTTAATTATTGTATAAATCTAGAAAAAACTGTATTTAAATACTATATTAATTTAGCTAAATTAATATAATTTTTCCAAGATTTAATTAGTACTTATGATATTTTATAAAAATAGGAAAACAGAACTCATTTTTAGGATACTTATGTTTACTGATTTTTAATAAATATCTATGAGGGTTTATAAATTCTAGAAAAATTATTATAAATTTATATAAGTAACAGGGATCATCGTGGAACTTTATTTTATGTATATTTGAGCTTTTTACCTATCTTAATAATTGTTGGAACACAATGTACAGTCTAATTTATTTATTGAATAATTACGACTTACGATGTATTGTGTGATTTTAAAATATTTTAGTGTTGGACCTTACCCTACCATAGTATAAAGGCCCTAAAAAGTGGGTTTAGGTATTGTATCACCCCACATTAGATTCCTATGCTAAAGTCATCATTTGGCTAGGTGTCCAGTCAGAAAATCGTGTCACACCACAAGTGTCCTAGTATTTAGCTTAGTATAAAAACTAAGTCTTTATATCCTTTTTACTGTGACGTGACACCAGGATATCTATAGCTTCATATACATACCCTTGCTTTGCACAAGGCAAGTACCTCTACAAACTTTATTTACTGCATAAAATGAATTGTGTATAAACAATGTTAAATGTCGATACCTAAACTGCAAGTCATATCTCTACATATTTCACATGCTTTATACTACTCTCTGTATCTACCATATTTTATACTGTTCTCGTATCTCTCATATGTTAGAATCTGGGTTATGGGGAAACTGATAGTTGAGTACGTGATCATGCCCCCTCTACCGTACTCGAGCAAAGTTTTATTTTATATGTTATCGCGCCGTACGCTTTTTCTCAAAGCTGTATTTGTGCGTATGTACATCTATCGCCTTATCACTTGTACGAAAGTACATTTCATTTACATGCACCCCCCGCATATTATACATCTATTGACGATCATGTACCTGCTCCAGTTTTAAATATTACATATACATCTGTCGCTATGACATATGTATCCTTGCCATGATAGATTGTGATATGCCATAATTCCTGTTTATTACACTTCTGTTCATTTCATGCTTCGTATATTTAGTTTATTAGAATCAGTACTTGCTCCCATCCTGACAAGATAATATTGTAGGTATACTTACCAAGGAGGAGTTTCTATGTGATTCCTACTATCGGGTTGCCATCGAGGATTAGACTTTACCTTACGAGGATGTACCTACGGGGAAACTCGTCTAGTTTGTTTAGTTGCTCGGGACTTTTGAGAGCAGTCATATTTTAGACTATGTATTTTAATACTGGACCTGTATCCAGTTATACGTCTTGGCTATGTATTTGGAATATATTTATGTACTAGATGATTTTGTGTTTGGGATATCTTTTGACTCAATGTGACATATAGAACTGTTAGCACACTTTGATAATATATTGTTTGTCTTTAGAACAGCTTACTACGCTTTATCTCTAGCGTAGGCTGGACATGACTCGGCCTGGCCCAACAATTTGGATAGCGGATCGTGACATATTTTTAGTGGTGGCCCATGCAGGTCGAGACTAAGATGTTTTAGCTGCGTCATTGTACCAAGCATGCCTGCAATTAGGAACTTTAGGTAACTAGACAACACTAGGAATGACAGTTAGAACACATAGAGGATTACTAGGATTACAACATAGAAACTCATCACAGCATATGATCGTTATTACAAATTAGACTTTCTCGTTTGTTTGTGATTGTTTACTTAAAAGAGTTCTTATAAGTTTTTTTATTTAATAGATGGTACTCACACGCTCGTCCCAGTATGCCACACCTGAAAATGGCACACTTTTTATCCAGCCGGTTGACCAGTTGACCGATGCACCTCCACCTCCACCTACCATACTCCCCCACTCCATAAATCTACCAACCCAGATGCCTCCACCACCTTCCACATCACAGTCCCAGCAGGACCCGATACTCCTACCATCTCCTATTAGTATACCTACCCAGGCTTCCGTCACTCTCGACGAAAACCAACTGCTCACTCTGATCCAGGGGTTCCTAATGACCCATTAGGAGCAGACCACCTTACTCCGCCAGAGCACGGAGCGTTCTGAGGAGCGTACCATAGTTCCACCATTGGTAGAGCCACGACCGAGAGCGGGGAATATCAAAGACTTCATGGGCTTGAACCCCAGGCAGTTCATGGGGACTAAAGGCATTATAGTCGCAGATGACTGGCTAGACTCGGTAGAGAGAAAGCTCCTCGGATCTAGGTTGCTGGGTGACCTTTAGGTCAAGGCAGCAGGATTTCAGCTGACAGACTTAGCAGGAGTTTGGTTCAGGAATGAGCCACTATTCACGAGAGGGAGGGCCACATGGGATCAGTTCAAGATCCAGTTCAAGAAGAAATTCTTTTCGACCACCGCTAGAGTAGTCATGGGGCTACAATTCCCGAACATCCAGCAAGGGAACCGTTCTGTTGACGAGTACGCGGCAGAGTTTAGCCGTTTGAGTCGTTTTGCTCCTAGCCTGGTTGCAGACCCAGAGGAGATGACGCGTAGATTTTTCCATGGCCTAGTCCCAGACATTGGCATCCTTCTAGTGGCAAACGGGATGACCGACTACTACCAGAGCCTAGAGTTAGCCCGGAGCATAGAGGAGCGTCTTCTGTCTTGTAAGAGACCGGCTTCCGTACACCAAGAGGGACCTTCCAAGTGCCAGGCTTTCCAGCCGAGAGCACCGGTGCGCACCAGCAGACATACCGTCCTCCCACACCACATCACCCACCTACCCCACCAGTTAGAGCCCCGGGACCACAGCAGCAGAGGGGAGCTGTGTGTATATTCTGTAGGAGGCCAGGGCATGATTACTCCGTCTGCAGAAAGAGGTTGAGGCAGTGCTTAGCTTGTGGGTCTACTACCCACCAGCTTCGGGACTGCCAGTAGCGAGGGTACCCGGTACTGGACCACCATCTAGAGGACCATCGCTCCCGACTCAGCAGCAGAGGTTCGGGCCACATCTGCAGCATCAAAAGGGACCCCAGGGGAAGGCTTATAGTCTAGCTCTTGAGGCG
>JANAVB010011000.1:6215320-6249561 GCA_029216955.1 Iris pallida | reverse complement strand
TGAATATTTGGATGAATAAATGGGTGAATGGATGAATGGATGTAAGAATGGATGGGTGGATGAATGATTGAATGTTGGATGAAAGAATGGATGATAGGATGGATAGCTAGTGAATGTTTGAATGAATGTATGGATATGTGAATGTTTGTGGATAGATATATGGATGTATTAATGAATGAATGAATGAATGAATGAAAGGGTTAATGATTTGAGTAGATGGTTTAATGAATGAATGAATGAAAGAACAAATGGGTGAATGGATATGTGAATGTTTGGTGAATGGGTGAATGAATGATTAATGAATGGATTATTGAATGGATGCACATATGAATGGAGGAAAACTGAATTGGTGAATGGGTGTATAGATAGATGAATGAATAGAAGAATGAATGGATAAATGGATTAATATGGCTGCTATGGGGCTGTCCCCCCCTTTTTCTCACTGCTGCATAGCAGTACCTACTGCTATTGCTGTTGCTGCATATGCACTGCTACTGCTGCAGTTGTATATTGCTGCTACTGCTGGTTGTTCCTACTGCTATTGCTGTTGTTTCTATATGTTGTTGTCCCCAGGACAACAGCCAACTCGAGCAGTGATGCTCCTGCTGTGCTTAATTTCCCCCTTCACAACACTTCCATCTCCCCTCACACTCTTTATCACTCCATATCCCTCTCTATCACTCCATACCTCTCTCTATATCTCACTCAAACTCATAATCCCTCTCTAACACTCTCTACTCCACACACACACCATAAACATATATTAGACTCACACATACATGAAAATATATATCTAGATACATAGATATAGACACACAAACACCAATATATATATATTGAAACACAATATATATATATATATATATATATATATATATATATATATATATATATTTTTTATATATATATATATATATATATATATATATATATAGAGAGAGAGAGAGAGAGAGAGAGAGAGAGAGAGACACATATACACAACCTTATATATATATATATATATATATATATATATATATATATATATATATATATATATATATATATATATATATATATATATAATATGATACATTAAGATACCATGAAGAACAACATCCTAGCAAATCTAAAATTTGAGATTAAAATAGGAAATAAATCATTCACACAAAATATCAATCACTTGGTGTGTCCAAAATTGGGGATTTTCCACTAGGACACAAAACTACACATGGACACATCCTAATGACCTCCAAATGGACACGAAATAGACACAAATGGAGATACAACCATGAGGGTCATTCCTATGGGTTCAAATTAATCCTATATGCATGTAGAAATGAAATAGAGGAGAGATTACACCTTCCGGTTGATCAAATCTAAGAAAACTCCTCCCGATACGACACCGACACGAAGAGACCTCCAAATGGACACGAACAAGTTCCAAAACTTCCCAAATCTAGCTAGCTCCTCCTCTTGATAAAAATAGAGAAGAAAAGAAAGGGATTGATAAAGAAATGGATTAATTTGTGGTGGAAAGGAATGGAGACTCCTTCCAAATTTTTGGGAAGAACATGAGAGAGAAAATTGTGTGGATAAGAACAAAGGATGTTCATCCCTATCCCTCTAGTCTTGGCAGGCTATGTGTAGCCAGGTGTCCCCCTATCCAAATGACTAAAACACCCCCACTTGTCTTATTGATTAATATTAGGAATAGGTTTTAGATTGAGGCTAAATTAGTCTAGTTTTAAGTCTCTAATTAAACCAAACCTATTCATGAATAATTAGTCTAACATACTAACTAAAATATTGTTATGTGGGCCATGTCTAACTAATGAGTGGGTCCCACTAGAGTCAAAGCTACCCCGGATCTCCGATACAAGTCGAATTGAGTTGAAATTCGAACCCGACTCAAATAACTCCAAAACAATATCATACATAATAAAATAAATTTCAAAAAATATTCTAATATGAAAAATGACCAAAATATTCCTGTTCTTAAAAACTGGAGGTGACAAATCTATCCACTTTAAAAAAAATTCGTTCTCGAAATTAAAACAAAGTAAACACAAAAAATCATGCAGTTCGATAAACGTATGCGTCTGTCCAAAATTATGATACTCAGAATCTCCGTCATGCTAGTGAGCAAGGCTAAGATAATCACAGAGTTCTCGACTAAGGTACATACCTCTAGAATTATGGTATTTAAAAATTTTGTATTGTCGCATGCTTGGCAGCGAAAACCATAAATTCCTATACCCGAGAAATACATCCATAATTTGACTATATGTCCTCACTATGCCTGCTAGCAAGATCCTAGAGGATTCTAAAATCTCATAATCGAGACGCCCTAGCCCATACGACTTATCTCAGAAGAAAATCACATCACAAGAACAAAATTTCATCGAACGATCAATGAACAGATGGAATCAAATTTCAAGATAGTTATAAGGAGGCAATATGGAAATGAGATCGAAAGATTGGAACCTGCAATCTGCCCTACTACTGCCTAAGTGTCTTCAATTGTCATAGCAAAAGCTTGCCCATGTTGGCCTCCCCTAGCCTGCTGTACTTTGTCCTGGTCTGCCTGTCTGGCTGCACGAGCAGTACAGTTCTTTATCTGGTGATTTGAAGCTCCACAGAATAAATAAACTCCTAGCCTCATCTTGCAAACCTTCCGGGTGTGCCTCAGCTTCCCGTAGAAAGCACACTGTATGGCTTACCTCTGGCCCTGACCCTGCTGCTGGTAGACACGTACTGGTGCATGCTGAAGCTGTAACTGAGGCTGCTGCTGAATCTGTCTCTGCTGGAAATGAGGGCGCTTCGTCGGCCCCGTACTGGAATTCGCTCCAAGAACGTCACTGCCCCTCTTCGGCTTGAGGCAAAAGTCCTCCTCTGTTATCTGTACCTCCATCAGTATCTACTCGAAGGTCGCATCGCGTCACCCGGAAGTACGAGTACGAACCGCATGAATAAGGTCCCTCCGAAACTTGCGGGCCTTATACTCCTCATCCTGGATCAGATCTGGTGCAAACCTACTCAGACGGAAGAACTTCGCTGCATACTCGTCCACCGACGAGTTCCCCTGCTCCAATCCGATGAACTGGGCCTGCAGAGCTGTCAGAGCCACATCGGGCTAGAACTTCTCCTTAAAGAGCTGCCTGAAGTTCTCTCATGTCAAACCTCTCACTGATGCACAAGGATCCGTACAAAACTACGTTAAGGCGATGTCGAAGAACTGACTCGCCGTAGCTATGACCAGTAGTCCCCTCAGAACCTCTACTAACTCCAGGCTCCTCTGGACGTCCTCTAACCAGTCATCTGCATACAGGATACCCTCGGGACCCTTCAAGTCCCTCGGGTTCATCTTTCTGAAATCTAGACATGTGCCAGGCCTCCCCTGACCCTGGTGCTGAACTGGGGCACCCTCAACTGTACCTGAGACTACCCTCTTAACTGCTGCCATCGCCAGCTAGTGGGAGTTCTCTATGCTCTGCCGTAGCACCTCGGTCTGGCGGTAGGATACGTCAGCCTGATGTAGCTGTGCCTCTACCTGGCCCCTCCGGGTCTGCATCATCTGCTGTAGAAGGGCTATCATCTACTGTGCATCAATCGTTAGTGGAGGCGACAGTGGAAGAGTCTCAGGAATGACTATAGACGGTCCCGCTACTAGAGGTGGAAGACCTCCTGGAACTGTCGCTGCTACTCCCCCTAAAGACAGGAACTGATGTGGCAACTCCCTCAACTGCAGCTCCCGCAGCCGGAGGTGGAGGTCCTACCGGATCCGGCCTCTCTGAAACAGTACTAGATCTTGCTGCCTGAGAGCGAGTAATTGTCATCCTGAGGATAGATTGAAACAAGGAATCAATATGGCACATGATAGGGAATATCAAAGAAGGACAAATGAATTCAATGCAAGAAGAGTTGTCATCGTAATCAAAAGATCAGAATTTTCCTAAAATGTGATTGAGTAACTCCTATCATATCCTAGATCCTATGTCCTAGTCGCAGGCTCGTAATTAGTTCTCTAAGTCGAGCACCATTACGAGATCGTAATAATTATGACATCGACCTGCACGGTCCACCATAAAAACGTATCACGACCCACCCCCTGATCAGGGGCACGAGCACGTGGGTACGTCCAGCCTACGCTACAGAATCGACGGTAGAACGCTGTGTAGGTCGTCTACAAAAACTACACTAAATAGTATAAGGGTACCTTTCATCTCCGTACGGAGGAATATATATGGCATAACTCAATCACAAGATAAATCTAAGGTAGATAGCACTGAAAGAAAATAAGATAGATATGAAAACAGAAAATAAGTTCAACATCCAACATAGTCGGAGAGAAACAAACAACATTACAGAGTCACAAAATATAAATATAAGCTACTACAGTCCAAAACAAAAGCTGGATCACAATCCAGGCAAGCCTAACTAAACTAACTACTCTGGGTACACAAAGTCTAGTGGCTCAACTAACAGGCCACAGTCCTGGCCTAAGCCTCCATCTGTCTCGACCCATAGTAGGTCGAGCAGTCTGTCTCAGAAATATCTGTAATATATCAACGATATCCTGTCAAAAAAATGAGCAAGTACAAACACTAACAGCAGTTCCATATGAATTAACAAATTCTATAAGAGATAGTATAATAAAATACTAGACAAAGATATGGGAAGACTTGGGAGCTATTCGGAAGTCGAGTTACAACCCTTAAACCAAATAAGGACCGGGGTTGTAATCCTTCTCCCGAACAGAACTTAGCCTCCAATCAAGGTATAACATAAGAGCATATGGAACATGTGAAATACAAGACAAAATCAACATGAAATATATAACAGGATGTGAGTACTGAATAGGACAACAATTTATAAGATGACTTGGGAACTATTCGGAAACTGAATTACAACCCGTAAACCAAACAAAGACCGGGGTTGTAACCCTTCTCCTAAACAGAACTTAGCCTCCTATAAAAATAAATATAAAATGTGCCTTGAATTATTAGTGCGTTATGTGATCGGCTTGGGAAACATGATCAGGCTTTCCATCTGACCGGCTATGAACAAGTGTACAACAGAGCAGGATCAGGCCGGCCACCATAGAAAGTTATAAACAAGTGGGGTCAGGCTTTACCCATCGTAAGCGAGGGTATAGCTATGAACAAGCAACAAGTATGAAGAACAAGTAGGGATTTTGTCATGACCCGCACCCGCCTTTCGGATACGAAGCGTGTCCAAGCCCAGCCTACGCCGCAGTATCGGCGATAGAACGCTGTCTATACTCACAAGTCACTGAATCTATAATCACGGGGAAATCTATATCTCATCTACAGAATAATCAAAACACAAACAAGATCAGTGAATATCCATGAAACTAAGCAATAATAAATATAAACTGAATGTATCCAAAATCAATGTCACGCCCGGTGGATACAAATCCACTACCAGTAGACGAAAAAAAAAGAAATATAAGAAATGAACCAAGTGCATACAACCTGCTAACCAAGGCAATCCCAACTGTAAACTCCGTGGTCTGGTGCTACTCAACCCACTCGTCTGCTCCTAACTCAATACGGCTAAACCTGAGGAGATTATCAGGTCCTCAGAGGATATAGCAAGATACATAATATAGATGCCTATCTAACAGTTTTATCATGCGCAATAAATAAACAAGAAAGAACAAGAACAAGACAAATGACTACGAACACGAACACGCTAATATAAATACGAACACGAACACACGATTACTAGAACATGAACACTAGAACAACTACGTATAAATGAACTGCCGGATGAATGAATACACGAGATCAATGGAAGAAACCAAACCCTCGTCCCGAGTGTGGACTCTCTGGTTTGAACTAAGCACTAACCCTCGTTCCGAGTGCGGACTCTCTGGTTAGCTCACGGCAAGACACCCTCGTTCCGTGTGTGGACTCTCTGGTGTAATTGGTCAACTCTCGTCCCGAGTGTGGACTCTCTGGTGCCAATGATCACGACAAACACCTTCGTCCCGTGTGTGGACTCTCTGGTGCAACAAACAACCCTCGTCCCGAGTATGGACTCTCTGGTTGTGTACAACGATAATCAAGGCTATGGCAGTTTACTACACGCAACCGTTCTATGACACGACTCAAGCAAGGTAATGACGAGAAACTCCAAATGTGAAACCCAAGGCCAAAACATGAACATGGCTATAAACAATAAAAACAACTCTACAGAAAATAACACGAAAAGCACATGTCCATAAACAATCAAATGACTGAAAAACGAAAGGAAATACGTGTAAGTAAAACTATAGAGGAAGGCAAGGTATACTTGTCTTAGGTCCTGACCTGCTGGTACGGGTCAAAATCCGTATCAAGTCCAAGTATCTTGTTTACGAATTTACTATGTCAATAAATAATTTAAACAAAAAAAAATATATTTTATCTAATTGAGGTTTCAGTCTTCTTGGTCTACTGACTACTTCTTCCTTGGTGTCCCCTGTGACTAAGTCTCTGTTGCTTAGGCATTATACTCCATCCACCTCCCTAATGTTCAAACTGACCTGGTTATACTCATGTACCTAAGTGATTTGGCCATGAGGCCTCTAAGTCTGATGCTCACCCTAGGAACAACTAAGAATTGAATAGGGCTGGACTTTACTACATGAAAAGAATGCTCTGGGAGGTTTAGTGTCATGATAAGAAGGTCTCAACTTGGTATTACCCAAGGGTTCCAAGGAAAAGCCATGAGTCTGTACTCAATAGTTAACATCTTGTCCTTAGCTCCCTCAATACCTGGAACTTTGTCTAGGTACCTCTAACTCCTACCTAGGCTTGTGGTGTCTTGATGACAACTGCTACCTTTATTGTACTTCATGACAACTGATACATGAGCTTTTCATGTTAACTGATATATGGGTATCTTAGTACAGTGTAGGTTCAAGGAGGTAAAAGGTTACCATATCTTCTGACTTATGAGTTTAGACTAGGTAGGTTCTGAATCATGGTTTACCAAGTATCTAGTGTATCCTGATACAACCTGATACAAACTGGAAATCAGAGATCGAATATTAGAGTGGGTATGAGGAAGTACAGGAACAACCTCGAGTATGGGTCACCAAACAGTGAACAAGTCCTTTGATTTGCAGGAGAACAAGTACTAACCTATACCACTCTCGATTATCCAATGGACATGCATGGTTCTTGTTCCAGTTTTGCCATCCTTTCTTTGGACTCTACAAGCACACCTATGGTTGCAAATGGTGTCCCTAGAGGAACAGGAAAGAGTAAAAGGACTATATTAAGGACTAAACCTATGTGATCTAGGACTGAAACAAGCCAAGGGGCTACAACACTATCACATGTGGATTGAATTCAGATCTTCCAAGGCTGATACATCCTATCAAGGACTGATACACTCCTGTTTTAACCAAAGGGCTGAACAAGGGTTCAAGAGGGCTGAGCCCCTTACAAGGACTTGTATCAATACTTGGCTGATACACAATTCTTCAAGGACTTAACTAATAACCAGTTGGGGACTGCCCATAGGGAATGGACTGAATCTTTAGAGGCTCATACCTTAAATAAGAATGCATGCAAAATAGAAGGGGAGACATAACACAGTATACAGGGACTGACCAAGTTTCTTCCTATATGCCAAAGGACTGACATTAAAGTATAGGACTGAATCTTTATACAAAAGAATGTAGGACAGGAAATTGATATTGGGGTTTTGGAACTGAGCAAGGTACCTGTGTGTTTGATACTGAATGAGTGAATGTCTAATGGGATGGGACCATATACCATTAGTCTTTCAGTTTACCTATCAGATACTCCAAGTACTGATACTACAAGTTGCTGCTACCTTACGTATATTCTCACACCTGACCCCTCTCATTTCATCTGACATTTAGCTGATGTTTGGTTCTTCCCAAGTACTCGATATCTTTACCTAAACCTAATCAATACTGGCCTATTGTTGTCATCCCTTGTCTTGAGTCTCCTGTATTGTATATACCATTGGGTTTGATCTATGGGTGGTATCCCTGCTACCTACCCAAGTCTGGTACATAGGCACAGTAGGATGTCAAAATATGATGCTTGGGTTAGCCCCTCCTATTTCTAAGGTCTACTACTTCTAAGGATATGACACCCTACTTGTGTTCTACTGTTCAGACACAGTATAGGTTTTGCCCAACCTTTATTAGATCTCTGACATTGAAAGGATGTCATGTTGCTATAGGGCCCCAGCCAAACTCCGACCATTGAACTCTATAGTTTTAGAAGGTTAAAGTCTTCACATTAGTATCGCTTGATACACTTGAAAGTCCCAAGTTTTTGTCTTGCATGCATCAACCATTTATGAGAGGTTCTTTATGAGATGAGGGTCGTGAAACTACTCGAGTTCACTCAAGATCAAGGCTGGTCTCTTCAAACAGGTATGTGGCTCATATAGAGCTTAGGGCCATTTGCACTTAAGGTTAGATACTGATCTAGGTGGTTATATAATTATTTATTCTATATGAGAAAAATCACAGGTCCTTGTAAAATGAAGTACTAAAACCTGAACCATCAGAAAAAGCCATGATCCTTTAAATCAACAAAATCCTTTGTAACATTTTTTTTAAACAAACCCAACATGAGTTCCTTTTAAAACAACAGAATTCTTTTTTAACGTTTGTTTTTTTAAAAAAAACCAAAAAAAAAAAATAAAACCCAACGTGAGCTTCATAAAAAGCTATGATCCTTTTCAACAGAATATTTTTAACGTTTTTTTTTGTTTTAAAACAAACCCAACGTGGGTTGGTTGAAACAACTTCTGTTGTTTCCTACAACAGTATTCGGTTTTTGTTGTTAAAACAACCCTGTTGTTTTACAAAATTGTTTTTGTTATCTAAACAAACTATTTCTTTCCAACAGAATTTGTTTTTGATTGATTAAATAAATAGAGCTATTCTTTGAGGCTGAGTACACATCGGTTTTTACTTTCAAAATACACACAGTAGCTATTCAAAAAGGGAACCTGTTCATTCTTGTTCTATCTTACATTCATATTGCATTGGTGTTGCGCCTGATCCCGCGGAGAATCAAAAGGAGGACCAGACTGCCGTTTCAAGAGCTTGTGGACTCGAGTTTGAGCGATGGGGTTGGTATGGTTGTGGGTGGCTTGCTTGTCTTAGTAAGTGTTACATCTTTGAACTCTTTTGATTATAGTGGATTGGTTTGTTGAGGTTTCAGCCGGGACATAAAGGTCTACGGTTCCTCGTTAAAATTATTGTTTTGTGCTGTGCGTTTTTTTTTCTTCACCATTTGTTGTGTTTGTCAAGTTCTTCTAAAGTCATAATTGCTTTAGTTTGTCAATTGTTGAATCTTGTGTATCTACTCATTTTTTAGTACGGGGGATTTTCATTTGGTATCTGAGCAAACCTCTAAGCACTGAGTGATCCGTTGATACATTTTTTTTACAATGTCGTCTAGCAATTATGAGGGTTGGTTAAGTGGAAATAAGATTCCACCATTTACTGGAAAGAACTATCCTCAATGGAAAGTTCGAATGAGAATCTATCTTATGGCTCTTGGGTCGGATGTTTGGAATCTTATTGAAAACAATTGGGTTGAGCCAATTAAAATTACTGCAGCTACTGCTACTGAGACTGAAAAACGAGAAATTAAACCTAGAGCTGAATATATGGCTGATGAAAAGTTATCGGCTAGCAACAATTCACGAGGCTTAAATGCGATATTTACAGCACTAGACAATAATGAAGCGAATAGAATTAGTACCTGCACCACGTCTCATGATGCTTGGGAAGCCATTAGACTCGCCTATGAAGGTGATGAACAAGTCAAAGAACAACAATTACAAGCCATTCAAACTGAATTCGAAGATAGTCGTATGCATGAACACGAAACATTTGATGACTACTATCTTAAACTTTCAACAATTATAAATAAAGCAGCTGCTATTGGATATTCCTATGAAGACGTATATGTTGTTAGGAAAATACTTAGAACTTTGCCTAAAAGGTTTTCCTCTAAAAAGGACGCAATCATGGAAGCTCAAAACATTCAAAAAATGTCTGTTGCTACACTCGTTAGTAAACTCAGAGCTTATGAAGTCTCCTTAGAGATTGCACAACGAGATGAACCTAAGAAGAACAAGTCCATTGCTTTTTCTAGCAAAACACCTTCAAAAGTTTACTCTGATGAGTTTGATTGTCATGTTGATGAAAACGATTTAAATTCCATAAATGAACATTTAGCTTTTTTAGGGGTGAACATGAAAAAATGGATAAACAAGCGAAACAAATTTATTCCTTATAATAATGGTTCGTCTACTGTTCGGTCTGATAATAATGACAGATCTATGAGTAACACATACAATGCTCCTAAACCCAAATCTAAGCCTGATACGTTTAATCTTGAGTGCTTTAAATGTAAAGGCATCGGTCACATAGCTAAAGACTGTCCCAGTAAGAACAAACCTAAGGTAGTCATGGCGAATTTTTCATTTTCCTCATGGGAGACTGAGTACGAGTCAGGAGATGATGAGGATGTCCCCAGTGAAGAATTTGCTAACTTTGTTTGTTTGATGGCTAAATCTACTTCAAGCATATGCTCTTATGATTCTGTTGTGGATCCCGTAGATTGGGAATCTCTGTACCTTATTGAATTTGCAAAAAATGATGATCTTGGACTAACTATGATTACTTTACGATCGGAGATTGACACTCTTAATAAATCTATAATAGCTGGTTTGAATGATATGACTACTTTAGAACGTGATTTTAAGACAGAAAAAGAAATGTTGATTAAAAAAAATGCTGGAATACAAGCTGAACTAAATTCTCTGTATGAAGTCCACCAAAGCACCTTGAATGAACTTGTGTCAACCAAGAAAGCTTTGGAGGACTCTAAAAGGCAATTTAGATCTTTTAATACCAGTTCATTAAAACTCGATCACATGATTACTGTTGGAAAACAAACTAAGGACACAAGAGGGCTTGGTTACACTGGATCCACAAGTGCAAGTGGGGACCCTAATATAACTAAGTTTGTTAAACCAATAGAGCTCCAAGAGAACTTTCCAGTAGATTCTTACTCTCACAAAGAAAAACACACTCCTTACTACTTGAACAAATCAAATAAGTCGATGCCTCACAGATATAAGAGAATTCCAGTCTGCTATTCTTGTGGAAAGAGAGGTCATACATTCCATAACTGCTGGTATGAATCTTATTACTCTAATGGTTTTAATTACTGTGGAAATTTTGATTATTCACATTCCAAAAATTTTGTTCCATACAGGTTCAGGGAGAATATTCAAAAAGCAAAGGAAACAAAAACGGATAGCAATTATGTTGAATCAAAACTTGCTTCAAAACAAATCTGGGTAAGGAAAGAGGTAGTAAATGCTCTTGAAATGTTTTCTGAAAATGACATGATTGCCTTATCTACTATTTTAAAAAATTCGAGAGTTGTTTGCCATGTAGCAAGTGTGTGTTTAAATGCAACCTACGATGCTACTGTCTGGTACATGGACAGTGGTTGTTCACATCACATGACTGGAAATAAAGAATATTTAACAGATTACACTTCGTATGCTGGGGGTTTAGTGTCATTTGGGGATGGAAAGAAGAGTAACATTGTTGGAAGAGGCACACTAATAAAGAATGGGATACCGGCAATTCATGATGTTTATCATGTTGTTGGATGTAAAGTAAATTTGTTAAGTGTTAGTCAAATTTGTGATCAGTTTTCAGATGTAATCTTTACACGTGACATGTGTCGGGTCATTGACAATAACGGAAACTCTGTCATGTATGGTAGGAGAGATTTTAGTAATGTGTACGTTATGTTTTTAAGTCCTGTTGATCTCACATGTCTATTCGCACGAAATAGTGATGCCAAACTGTGGCATCGACGATTGGGGCATTTGAATTATAAAACTCTTGATCTCATTTCCTCTAAGGAATTAGTTAGAGGATTGCCCAGACTTGGATGCGTTAGAGATACTGTGTGTGGACCGTGTCAGGTAGGTAAACAAACTAGAGCTCCTCACAAAAAATCAAATAACATTCCTTCAACTCAATACTTGGACTTAATTCATATGGATCTCATGACTAGTAGGACATTGAGTAGGCATGGTCGAAAATATATTCTAGTATTAGTTGACGATTTTTCTAGATTCACTTGGACTGCTTTTCTTCGTGAAAAATATGATACATTTGAAGCATTTCGAGTTTGGAGTCTTAAAGTTCAAACTGAAAAGGATGTCTCTTTGTGAGAATTCGAAGTGACCACGGTGGAGAATTTGAGGATACCGGCCTTATTGAGTTCTGTGAAAATTATGGTATCCAACACCAATTCTCTGCTCCATATACCCTACAGTCCAATGGAGTGGTGGAACGAAAAAATTGTACCATTCAAGAAATGGCACGCGTTATGTTACATGATATGGCTATACCTAGGTATTTTTGGGAGGAAGCTGTTAGCACAGCAACCTACATCATTAACAGGGTATACATTCGGCCTATGACAACCCATACTCCTTATGAACTTTGGTTCAATAGGAAGCCTAGCATAAAACACATGAGAGTATTTGGGAGTCCCTGTTGGATCTATCGAGACAGGGATAGCCTAGGAAAGTTTGATTCTAGAGGTGAGGCCGGTCTATTTTTGGGTTATTGCAATAATTCACGAGCATATAAAGTTCTAAATAAACAAACTGGGGTGGTAGTTGAATCTATGAATGTTGTTGTGGATGATGCCTGTACAGCTTCAAATATTGATGATGATGGCTTTATTTTTCCATTAGCTGAACAGGTGGATACTTCAAAGAACTCTACTGCTGCTAATAACAATGAGGTATCTAATATTCCCCATGATTTTGATCGGACGATGTCTATACCTGATTCTGATACTCCTCATATAACTGACGAAGAAGTGCACATTAATCACATAAACTTTGAAGACAGGCCTACTTGGTTAACAAAAAATCATGCATTAAAAGATATAATTGGAAATGTTTCTGACTCAATACGCACACGATCACATACAGCTGATTTTATAAACTGTGTTTGCTATCTGTCTTCAGTTGAGCCCAAAAACATCAAGGAAGCCCTACACGATGAGTTTTGGATCTCTGCCATGCAGGAAGAATTAACTCAGTTCAGTCGACAGAATGTTTGGACCTTAGTACCTCGGCCATCTCATACAAATGTTATTGGGACCAAATGGGTTTTCAAGAACAAAACTGACAGTGAAGGTAAAATTGTTAGAAATAAAGCTAGACTTGTGGCTCATGGTTACACACAGGAAGAAGGAATAGATTTTGATGAAACTTATGCCCCCGTTGCTCGTATAGAATCCATAAGATTATTATTGTCTGTTGCATGTCACTTACACTTTAATCTGTTTCAGATGGACGTTAAAAGCGCTTTTCTAAATGGGTTGCTCAAAGAGGAAGTATATGTTGAGCAACCTAAGGGTTTTGAAGATCCACACCATGACAGCTATGTTTACAAATTAAACAAAGCTCTTTACGGATTGAAGCAAGCTCCACGAGCCTGGTATGAAAGATTAGCCATTTTTTTGACTAATAAGGGTTTTAAGCGGGGTAGTGTAGATAAAACTTTGTTCTATAAAAATTTTAACAAAGGCGTTCTGGTTGCCCAAGTCTATGTAGACGATATAATTTTTGGTTCCACATCTCCATCTCAGGCTGATGAGTTTGCAAAACTCATGTCTAGTGAGTTCGAAATGAGTATGGTTGGGGAGTTAACCATGTTTCTGGGATTGGGTGTTCAACAGTTAGAAAACGGTATTTTTATTTCTCAAACAAAGTATGCTAAAGGTTTGGTAGAAAAATTTGGGCTGAAGAATGCCACATTTGCTCGTACTCCTATGAGCACTTCAACTAGGCTTTCTAAGGATGATTTGAGTAAGGATGTTGATCCTAAGTTGTATAGGAGTATGATTGGAAGCTTGCTCTATCTCTGTGCTAGTCGTCCTGACCTTTCCTTTAGTGTAGGTGTGTGTGCACGTTTTCAGGCAAATCCAAAAGAAACACACTTATTAGCTGTAAAACAAGTGATTAAATATGTTAGTGGTACTTTGAATTATGGATTGTGGTATACTTTTGACACTTCTTGTGAGATTTCAGGTTACACTGATGCTGATTGGGCTGGACACATTGATACAAGAAAGAGTACTTCTGGTGGTTGCTTTTACATAGGATCTAATCTCACAAGTTGGTTATGTAAAACTCAGAACTCTGTCTCTCTTTCCACTGCGGAGGCAGAATATATTGCTGCAGGTAGTTGCTGCACTCAACTTGTCTGGATGAGACAGATGCTTAGTGACTACGGGTTACCTCAAGGTTGTATGACACTTCTTTGTGATAATATGAGCGCAATCCAAATGAGCAAAAATCCTGTTTTTCATTCGCGTATAAAACACATTGACATTCGACATCACTACATTCGAGAACTTGTAGAGAATAAGAAAGTAGAACTTAAATATGTGGCCACTGAAAAACAACTTGCGGATTTGTTTACTAAGCCTCTTGACGTCAATCGGTTTGAGGAGCTTAGAAGAGCAATCGGAGTTTGCTCTTTGAACTAATCTGGTTCCATTTCATATATCAAGTAGGACTCATGCATTTTGTTTTCAAAATTTTCATACACTAAAATATTTTTCATTTTTTAAATCATGAAGTCTAATTGATGGGTTTGATTGATAAATCTTGAAAATGTTCAGATACGTTACACGCACTCATATTTAATGTCAGATAATGTCAACTTGTCTATAAGTTTGCATAAGTGGTCGGGCTTGATTGATTTCTTCCTTACAACACTAGTAACACATGATCAAGTCGATATTCCTCGACATATTTGATTGGTTGCATGGTAAAGTATTATTCATAGTGGTAGATTGATAGTGATATCCTGCCTTGTTTTTAATTTCTAAAGTTTATGGAGCACAGGTATGTATCCACCCGAGTTAGTAGGTTCGTAGGGGTTTTTGCTAAACCTGGCAGCCTAAGCCTAACTAGGCTGGGACGTGTCAACCAAAAACTCGTTAAATGGGATGGTTCCTCTCCTTAATTTTTCAATGCAGAGGGTATATTATCAATGATAAAATGATTCGTAGGGGTATCTTAAAACCCGGCACCCTAAAGCTGACTAGCTTGGGAGTTGTCAATCCATACAATATTGCTAATATCGCCACTCATAAAGGCAACAAAAAAAAAGGAGAATACAGTAAAACAATTTTTTTACCCGTTGATTATACTTGGTCATGTTCATCTTGATATATGTCTGAGGAGTTGAGACTTGTTATGAAATTACTCACACACACAACACGATGTTAATCTGTGCCCGTGCTTTTATTCTTCTAGATTTTTTGATAATTATCTATATTTGTATGCTTTCCTGTGGTGTGTTTGGAATTTTCACTCCTTTTTGATATCAATTCAATCAAACATGGCTCATTGATTTCTCGTATCATCTTAGATTTCATCTTGATTATATTCTTAGATTGCATTTTTTTTGGCAGCCTTATTTAAATTCTTCTTCTTGCCGCTGTTTCTGTGTTTTGTACTTGATAGGATTGCTCATGATGGATTACGCTGTATTGTCTAGCATGTTTCAAAAATGGGGGAGACGGGTATCCGAATGATCAGTGTTATTACTCAATTTTTGTTGGTCCAATTATTGTGGGGGAGTTTTGATTTCAGGTTACTGTACTATTTGGCTCCGATACGCTCTGATACGAGCTCTGAATAACCGACCGCTTGGAGACGCTCTGAAAACCGCCTGGAGTCGCCTGGCTCTGATACGCTGTTGATACAAACTCTGATACGCTCGCCTGGCTCTGATATGATGTCTCTTATCTTTGTCATTTAAGATGGAATTTTCAGAGATTAAGCTTGTTGCTGTTTGGAGTGATAAGGGGAACAGACCTAAGGATGTGCGTGTGATTAAGCTTATCTCTTTTTCGTTTTTTATCATCAATTGTTTGTAATCATCTTTTGGGTAGCCTAGGATAGAACCTGAAAATGTTCATAAAGTTTTTTTGATACATGCTACGACAATGGGGGAGATTGAAATTCCCAAGTTTTTGTCTTGCATGCATCAACCATTTATGAGAGGTTCTTTATGAGATGAGGGTCGTGAAACTACTCGAGTTCACTCAAGATCAAGGCTGGTCTCTTCAAACAGGTATGTGGCTCATATAGAGCTTAGGGCCATTTGCACTTAAGGTTAGATACTGATCTAGGTGGTTATATAATTATTTATTCTATATGAGAAAAATCACAGGTCCCTGTAAAATGAAGTACTAAAACCTGAACCATCAGAAAAAGCCATGATCCTTTAAATCAACGAAATCCTTTGTAACATTTTTTTTAAACAAACCCAACATGAGTTCCTTTTAAAACAACAGAATTCTTTTTTAACGTTTGTTTTTTTAAAAAAAAACAAAAAAAAAAAAACCCAACGTGAGCTTCATAAAAAGCTATGATCCTTTTCAACAGAATATTTTTAACGTTTTTTTTTGTTTTAAAACAAACCCAACGTGGGTTGGTTGAAACAACTTCTGTTGTTTCCTACAACAGTATTCAGTTTTTGTTGTTAAAACAACCCTGTTGTTTTACAAAATTGTTTTTGTTATCTAAACAAACTATTTCTTTCCAACAGAATTTGTTTTTGATTGATTAAATAAATAGAGCTATTCTTTGAGGCTGAGTACACATCGGTTTTCACTTTCAAAATACACACAGTAGCTATTCAAAAAGGAAACCTGTTCATTCTTGTTCTATCTTACATTCATATTGCATTGGTGTTGCGCCTGATCCCGCGGAGAATCAAAAGGAGGACCAGACTGCCGTTTCAAGAGCTTGTGGACTCGAGTTTGAGCGATGGGGTTGGTATGGTTGTGGGTGGCTTGCTTGTCTTAGTAAGTGTTACATCTTTGAACTCTTTTGATTATAGTGGATTGGTTTGTTGAGGTTTCAGCCGGGACATAAAGGTCTACGGTTCCTCGTTAAAATTATTGTTTTGTGCTGTGTGTTTTTTTTCTTCACTATTTGTTGTGTTAGTCAAGTTCTTCTAAAGTCATAATTGCTTTAGTTTGTCAATTGTTGAATCTTGTGTATCTACTCATTTTTTAGTACGGGGGATTTTGAACACTGATAACAAGGCCTACATAGGAGTATCTGACCTATTAGTATCACTAGATACACAAGAAAATCCATGTGACAGTACCTACTCGATTCATGGGAGAATATCTTGACAGTCTCTATTGATACGAAAGGGGTTGATTGATACTATATGAGCATACAACCATCTGTATAGAGTAGGGGTTGATCCTTTGTTATCCTATAACCCATACCACTACACTTTCATCTAGGATCTCGTTTAGGAATTAACACAAACACCTTATTGATTTGACTAGTTTAAGGAATTAATGGACATAGAAGATGGAGAGAAAGGTTACCTGTTTTTGTGGCTATGACTGCTCTGTTCTAGGTTCTCTTGGCGACAGGTTTCTCGAACTGGGAAAAAGTTTAGGGTTTAAAGGGAGAGACAATAGCAACAATTCGCATACATATATATAGGTGATTTACAGGAAGAGTTGATAAGAGGCAATTTGATTTGAATATGTCTTGGTTGATCTCTTCGATCTGATCAACCAGAGGGAAAGATGAGGCTGGTTTTGAATTTGAATTTGAGTTTTTGCAAATAAGTCCCCCCTTAAAAGCTAATTTACCACTCACTTGAAAGCTTATTATAACTTGATAAATAATTAATATATAGTATTAATTAGTTAAAAGAAGACTATTTATAAAATAAAAAATTATTATTTTGGGTCAACTAATTAAATATTAAAATATTACTTTCAAAATAGAAAGATAATAATAATTAAAAAAAATCAGGGCGGGGGTTTACAAGTCTACCCCCCTAGACAAATTTCGTCCTCGAAATTTAAGGAGCTGGTGATCTACTAGAGTCAATAGTCTAGAACAAGCTGCTATAAAAGAATTTCAATTATTCATAAATCAAATCTAATATGGCCTATCTATGATACTGTCAATATCTACTGAAAGTTCTCGCTAGCTGCTCCCTGTGGTGTTGTCGTATCCACCGTGTTCATGGCATAGGCTTGTCCCCCCTGTACGGCTGGTAATGGCAGTGCTGTCGCGTTCTTCTTTGGGCAGTCTCGAGATAAGTGCTGGTTGGATCCATAAGTGTAGCACAATCCTAACCATCTTCGGCAGTTTTCTTGGACGTGGCCTCTTTTCTTACAGTACTGGCAGGTGGGAGCATCTTGGACTTGTTGTGAGGCTGTTCGTGGTTGCTGTTGATGTTGCTGTGCTGAGGTCCTCTCGAAAATATTGGGACATTTTGTCGATGTTGCGTGGTGGTTGCCTCCTCCTAATGCGTCTCGTTTTCTCTTCGGCTTGTGACTCAGCTCTTCTTCTACCGCTTGGGCGACTTCTAGAATCTCTTCGTAAGTGGCGGCTCGACTGGTGGCGATGGCTATGCAAATCTCGTGAGATAGTCCCTTTCTGAATCGTCGTGCCTTGTCTTCAAGGGTGCTGACCAAGTTCTCTGCGAATTGGCTGAGGCGAGAAAACTCTGATGTGTACTCGTCGACGGTATGGTTGCGCTGCTCTAGGTGCTCGAACTATCTAATCAACGCCACCCGTGCTACGTATGGATAAAATTTCCTCTTGAACAGTCGCTTGAACTCATCCCAAGTAACATCTGGAGCAGAAAATCGGGGCTCGCCTTGGTACCATATTCGCGTAATATCGAAAAGCTGTCCACTGACCGACTCGATCTTCAGATCTTCTGGGACTCTGGCCATCTTCAGATACCTCTCCACGTTCTCCAGCCATTCATCAGCGTAGACGATCCCCTCCGTCCCATGGAACGGATGGGCCTAAAGTCCATGAACTGCTTGGGATTCCCCGGACGCTGTCGCGGAGCATCTCGAATCTGAAGAACCTCTCTCAAAGTGTCGCAAAATATGTTAGCCTGCTGCTGGATGATCCCGAGGAGTGTGACATTGTCCAGTGCTGGTGGCGGAGGCAGAACATGTACTGGATACATCGTCGACAGTGGGTGCATGGCAAATATAGGATGCATTGTTGGTGTTGGGTGCATGGCTGGTACCGGACGTGGAACCCCTGGCGGTAGGACAGATGCTGGTGGCAGACCGGGTGCTGGTAGTGGAGTCTGCGGAGGAAACTGTGGAGGTGGTAGAATATCGCCTCTGCGGAAACTCGAAAGCTGCGGTTGATTGCCCATATGAGTGAGCTGGACTCCTTGTGTTGGTGGAGTCATGTACGTAAAAAAAACTCCTGTAGCCGGTGGAGTGTTCAGTGCAGCATTGTTCCTGTCTTGAGAGTTCATCTTTAACTGTAACAAGGAAAACACTTTAGCCGTTGAAAAGAATTTCAAGCAGGATGCAAATCAAGGATTCACTGAAATCAAGGATTAGAGGCCAATAATGAGTCAAAACATGTGGATGAGATCCTAAGTGTCTAATCCTATTCGCAGGCTCACGACGGTACAGTGACGTAACCAAAGTGATTAACGTAGACCTGCATGGGCCACCAAAAAAACTTGTCACGACCCGCACCCGGCTTTCGGATACGAAGCGTGTCCAAGCCCAGCCTACGCCGCAGTGTCGACGGTAGAACGTTGTCTATACTCACAAGTTACTGAATCTATAATCACGGGGAAATCTATATCTCATCCACAGAATAATCAAAACACAAACAAGATCAGTGAATATCCATGAAACTAAGCAATAATGAATATAAACTGAATGTATCCAAAATCAATGTCACGTCCGGTGGACACAAATCCACTACCAATAGATGGAAAAAAATAGAGAAATACAAGAAATGAACCAAGTGCGTACAACCTGCTAACCAAGGCAATCCCAACTGTAAACTCCACGGTCTGGTGCTACTCAACCCACTCGTCTGCTCCTGACTCAATGCGGCTAAACCTGAGGAGATCATCAGGTCCTCAGAGAACATAGCAAGATACATAATATATATGCCTATCTAACAGTTTTATCATGCGCAAGAAATAAACAAGAAAGAACAAGAACAAGACAAATGACTACGAACACGAACACGCTAATATAAACACGAATACGAACACACGAATACTAGAACATGAACACTAGAACAACTACGTATAAATGAACTGCCGGATGAACGAATACACGAGATCAATGGAAGAAACCAAACCCTCGTCCCGAGTGTGGACTCTCTGGTTTGAACTAAGCATTAACCCTCGTCCCGAGTGTGGACTCTCTGGTTAGCTCACGGCAAGACACCCTCGTCCCGTGTGTGGACTCTCTGGTGTAATTGGTCAACCCTCATCCCGAGTGTGGACTCTCTGGTGCCAATGATCACGACAAACACCCTCGTCCCGTGTGTGGACTCTCTGGTGCACCAAACAACCCTCGTCCCGAGTGTGGACTCTCTGGTTGTGTACAACGATAATCAAGGCTATGGCAGTTCACTACACGCAACCGTTCTATGACACGACTCAAGCAAGGTAATGACAAGAAACTCCAAATGTGAAACACAAGGGCAAAACATGAGCATGGCTATAAACAATAAAAACAACTCTACAGAAAATAACACGAAAAGCACATGTCCATAAACAATCAAATGACTGAAAAACGAAAGGAAATACATGTAAGTAAAACTGTAGAGGAAGGCAAGGTATACTTGCCTTAGGTCCTGAGCTGCTGGTACGGGTCAAAATTTGTATCAAGTCCAAGTATCCTATTTATGAATTTACTATGTCAATAAATAATTTAAACAAGAAAAAATATATTTTATCTAATTGAGGTTTCAGACTTCTTGGTCTACTGACTACTTCTTCCTTGGTGTCCCCTGTGACTAAGTCTATGCTGCTTAGGCATTATACTCCATCCACCTCCCTAATGTTCAAATTGACCTAGTTATACTCATGTACCTAAGTGATTTGGCCATGAGGCCTCTAAGTCTGATGCTCACCCTAGGAACAACTAAGAATTGAATAGGGCTGGACTTTACTACATGAAAAGAATGCTCTGTGAGGTTTAGTGTCATGATAAGAAGGTCTCAACTTGGTATTACCCAAGGGTTCCAAGGAAAAGCCATGAGTCTATACTCAATAGTTAACATCTTGCCCTTAGCTCCCTCAATACCTGGAACTTTGTCTTGGTACCTCTAACTCCTACCTCGGCTTGTGGTGTCTTGATGACAACTGCTACCTTTATTGTACTTCATGACAACTGATACATGAGCTTTTTATGTTAACTGATACATGGATATCTCAGTACAGTGTAGGTTTAAGGAGGTAAAAGGTTACCATATCTTCTGACTTATGAGTTTAGACTAGGTAGGTTCTGAATCATGGTTTACCAAGTATCTAGTGTATCCTGATACAACCTGATACAAACTGGAAATCAGAGATCGAATATTAGAGTGGGTATGAGGAAGTACAGGAACAACCTCGAGTATGGGTCACCAAACAGTGAACAAAGTCCTTTGATTTGCTGGAGAACAAGTACTAACCTATACCACTCTCTCGATTATCCAATGGACATGCATGGTTCTTGTTCCAGTTTTGCCATCCTTTCTTTGGACTCTACAAGCACACATATGGTTGCAAATGGTGTCCCTAGAGGAACAGGAAAGAGTAAAAGGACTATATTAAGGACTGAACCTATGTGATCTAGGACTGAAACAAGCCAAGGGGCTGCAACACTATCACATGTGGATTGAATTCAGATCTTCCAAGGCTGATACATCATATCAAGGACTGATACACTCTTGTTTTAACCAAAGGGCTGAACAAGGGTTCAAGAGGGCTGAGCCCCTTACAAGGACTTGTATTAATACTTGACTGATACACAATTCCTCAAGGACTGAACTAATAACCAGTTGGGGACTGCCCATAGGGAATGGACTGAATCTTCAGAGGCTCATACCTTAAATAAGAATGCATGCAAAATAGAAGGGGGGACAGAACACAGTATACTGGGACTGACCAAGTTTCTTCCTATATGCCAAAGGACTGACATTAAAGTATAGGACTGAATCTTTATACAAAAGAATGTAGGACAGGGAATTGACATTGGGGTTTTAGGACTGAGCAAGGTACCTGTGTGTTTGATACTGAATGAGTGAATGTCTAATGGGATGGGACCATATACCTTTAGTCTTTCAGTTTACCTATCAGATACTCCAAGTAATGATACTACAAGTTGCTGCTACCTTACCTATATTCTCACACATGACCCCTCTCATTTCATCTGACATTTAGCTGATGTTTGGGTCTTCCCAAGTACTCGATATCTTTACCTGAACCTAATCAATACTGGCCTATTGCTGTCACCCCTTGTCTTGAGTCTCCTGTATTGTATATACCATTGGGTTTGATCTATGGGTGGTATCCCTGCTACCTACCCAAGTCTGGTACATAGGCACAGTAGGATGCCAAAATATGATGCTTGGGTTAGCCCCTCCTATTTCTAAGGTCTACTACTTCTAAGGATATGACACCCTACTTGTGTTCTACTGTTCAGACACAGTATAGGTTTTGCCCAACCTTTATTAGATCTCTGATATTGAAAGGATGTCATGTTGCTATAGGGCCCCAGCCAAACTCCTACCATTGAACTCTATGGTTTTAGAAGGTTGAAGTCTTCACATTAGTATCGCTTGATACACTGATAACAAGGCCTACATAGGAGTATCTGACCTATTAGTAGTACTAGATACACAAGAAAATCCATGTGACAGTACCTACTCGATTCATGGGAGAATATCTTGACAGTCTCTATTGATACGAAAGGGGTTGATTGATACTATATGAGCATATAACCATCTGTACAGAGTAGGGGTTGATCCTTTGTTATCCCATAACCCATACCACTACACTTTCATCTAGGATCTCATTTAGGAATTAACACAAACACCTTATTGATTTAACTAGTTTAAGGAATTAATGGACATAGAAGATGGAGAGAAAGGTTACCTGTTTTTGTGGCTATGACTGCTCTGTTCTAGGTTCTCTTGGCGACGGGTTTCTCGAACTGGGAAAAAGTTTAGGGTTTAAAGGGAGAGACAATAGCAACAATTCGCATACATATATATAGGTGATTAACATGAAGAGTTGATAAGAGGCAATTTGATTTGAATATGCCTTGGTTGATCTCTTCGATCTAATCGACCAGAGGGAAAGATGAGGCTGGTTTTGAATTTGAATTTGAGTTTTTGCAAATAAGTCCCCCCCTTAAAAGCTAATTTACCACTCACTTGAAAGCTTATTATAACTTGATAAATAATTAATATATAGTATGAATTAGTTAAAAGAAGACTATTTATTAAATAGAAAATTATTATTTTGGGTCAACTAATTAAATATTAAAATATTACTTTCAAAATAGAAAGATAATAATAATAATAAAAAATCAGGGCGGGGGTTTATAGATTTTGATCACACAACCACTAATAACTCCCCATCTCCGAATAGTATAAAGGATCCAGACATGACACGTCATGACACGGGATTCCGTAAGAGGGTAGTAAGTCCCCTTAGGAATCAGTGTCTATACAAGTACAGGGAACAAGACAGAAAATGTACCAATATACCAAGAAATCTAGGAACAACATCTCATGTCATGATCCAAAATATACTAGTCCGTGTACTATCGTGTCTGGAAATCAAGTAAGACACTACAACTGAATCGGATATAGCAGATATCAAGACAATAAAAACTATCAGTGAATATACTCGCCTGTGGTCCTGAGCTGATAAGGTGAATAGATGATCAGAGTAATCACAGACCTAAAGATCAGATATCATGTGTCCAAACAGGATTTAATAATGAAAGAAAAGCTAATCTAGTCATGATATGCAAGTCTAAGGCAAAATTAGGTCAAACTAAGTCAAACTAGGTCATAATGGATCATATTAGGTCATACTAGATCATACTAGGCCATACTAGGTCTTACTAGATCATCTTAGGTCATACAAGGTCACTGGAAGTCAATCCAAGTCAAACTAGGTCAAACTGGGTCAAAGGTTGACTTACAGTTGACTTTTGGTCAAGTGGTCAACCCTGGTCAACTCTAGTCAACTCTAGGTCAACCCTAGGTCAAACTAGGCTAATGTTGACCAACTTGACTTTCAGTCAACTGGTCAACTCTGGTTTGATTTCGGTCAAATCTAGTCTCTTTTTGGCTAGTTTGACTTTCGGTTGACTTTTGTTGACTTTTGGTCGAAACGGTCAAACGAGATCAAAACTAGTCTAGGAGCACTAGTTTTGACCATTACCAACCAAGGGTACCAAATTTCACTTATATCTTAAACCATAAATCACATACTTAGCTATAGACAATTACCTTATCTTAGAAATAGGGTAAATCCTATTTACCCTAAGATACCATATTGGTATCACGAGATACCTCAAATCTAACTCTAGACTAATATCTAATACTAATTCTAACTAGCCTACAACACCATACTAACCTTTACCCTTCTAACATATCACTAACATATACCATATCCTACCTTACACTTGCTAACATATTACCTTAATACCAAAATACTAACATAGAACTTAACATAACTAACAAGGGGTTAAGGGGCAAAATTTGTATGGATTAATAATGTGGAAGGAAGGACTAAAAGCATATGTGGGTGAATGGGGATATGGATGAATATTTGGATGAATGAATGGTGTGAATGGATGAATGGGTGTAAGAATGGATGGGTGGATGAATGAGTGAATGTTGGATGAATGAATGGATGATAGGATGGTTAGCTAATGAATGTTTGAATGAATGTATGGATATGTGAATGTTTGTGGATAGATAGATGGATGTATTAATGAATGAATGAATGAAAGGGTTAATGAATTTGAGTGGATGGATTAATGAATGAATGAATGAAAGGACAAATGGGTGAATGGATATATGAATGTTTGGTGAATAGGTGAATGAATGATTAATGAATGGATTATTAAATGGATGCACATATGAATGGGGGAAAACTGAATTGGTGAATTCGTGTATAGATAGATGAATGAATGGATGAATGGATTAACATGGCTGCTATGGGGCTGTCCCCCCTTTTTTTACTACTGCATAGCAGTGCCTACTGCTATTGCTGCTGCTGCATATGCACTGCTACTGCTGCAGTTGCATATTGCTGCTACTGCTGGCTGTTCCTACTGCTACTGCTGTTGTTTCAATATGCTGTTGTCCCCAGGACAGCAGCCTACTCGAGCAGTGATGCTCCTGTTGTGCTTAATTCCCCCCTTCACTATACTTCCATCTCCCCTCACACTCTCTATCACTCCATATCCCTTTCTATCACTCTATACCTCTCTATATATCTCACTCAAACTCATAATCCCTCTCTAACACTCTCTAGTCCACACACACACCATAAACATATATTAGACTCACACAAACATGAAAATATATATATATCTAGATACATAGATATAGACACACAAACACCAATATATATATTAACACACACAATATATATATATATATATATATATATATATATATATATATATATATATATATATATATATTTATATATATATATATATATATATATATTATATATTTATAGAGAGACACATATACACAACCTTAATATATATAACAATGAGAATATATATATATATAAAATGATACATTAAGATACCATGAAGAACAACATCCTAGCAAATCTAAAATCTGAGATTAAGATAGGAAATAAATCATTCACACAAAATATCAATCACTTGGTGTGTCCAAAATTGGGGGTTTCCCACTAGGACACTAAACTACACATGGACACATCCTAATGACCTCCAAATGGACACGAAATGGACACAAATGGTGATACAACCATGGAGTTCATTCCAATGGGTTCAAATTAATCCTATATGCATGTAGGAATGAAATAGAGGAGAGATTATACCGTCCGGTTGATCAAATCTAAGAAAACTCCTCCCGATACGACACCGACACGAAGAGACCTCCAAATGGACACGAACAAGTTCCAAAACTTCCTAAATCTAGCTAGCTCCTCCTCTTGATGAAAATAGAGAAGAAAAGAAAGGGATTGATAAAGAAATGGATTGATTTGTGGTAGAAAGGAATGGAGACTCCTTCCAAATTTTAGGGAAGAACAAGAGAGAGATAATTATCTGGATAATAACAAAGGATGTTCATCCCTATCCCTCTAGTCTTGGCCGGCCATGTGTGGCTAGGTGTCCCCCTATCCAAATGACTTAAACACCCCCACTTGTCTTATTAATTAATATTAGGAATAGGTTTTAGGTTGAGGATGAATTAGTCTAGTTTTAATTCTCTAATCAAACCAAACTTATTCATGAATAATTAGTCTAACATACTAACTAAAATATTGTCATGTGGGCCATGTCTAACTAATGAGTGGGTTCCACTAGAGTCAAAGCTATCCCGGGTTCCCGATACAAGTCGGATTGAGTTAAAATTCGAACCCGACTCAAATAACCCTAAAACAATATCATAACTAATAAAATAAATTTCAAAAAAATATTCTTAAATAAAAAATGACCAAAATACCCCTGTTCTTGAAAATTGGGGGTGACAATACCTGCGAAGATGGATCGAAGATCGATTAATCATGCGCGGAGAACTTGGTCGACAAATTCGGGTCTGCCCCCACTCACGCGGTGGGCTTGGCCACCGCCGGCTGCCTCGTGACTGCACTGTGGTGGCTCGCCGTCGCCTTCCAGGTCAGGGGTCGACAGAGGTGGTTTGTTTTAGGATTTCGCGCGGTCTCCCCGCCCCCTCTCGATCTCTATATACTGTTGAAAATCCGGTTCGGAGGTCGGGTGTTGGGCCTATCGGCTGAGTGAGTCCAAAGGCGTGTAATATTAGTATGGGTTTATAAATTCGTCTTTGTATGATGGCTGCTGCTCTTGTGGGGGTTCGGCCTGGCTTTGGTTTGGCTGCGATTTTATTTCTTTTTCTTTTTCTTTCTATTTATCTTTTCATATATATATATATATATATATATATATATATATATATATATATATATATATATATATATATATATATATATATATATATATATATATATATATTTTATATATATATTTTATATATTTCTTTTTCTTTTATATATATATATATATATATATATATATATATATAAATATAAAAAAAAATAAAAAAAATATATATATATATATATAAATATAAATATATTTATATATATATATAAAAAAAAAAAAATATATATATATATATATATATATATATATATATATATATATATATATATATATATATATATATAATATAAATAAAAATATATATATATATATATATATAAAAAATATATATATATATATATATATATTTTTATATATATATATATATATATATATATATATATATATATATATATATATATATATATATATATATATATATATTTTATATATATATATATATATATATATATATATATATATATATATAATATATATATATATATATATATATTTAGTTTTACCTATATATCAATTCTTAGCATCACAAAATATGTAACAAGTATATATATATTTAGTTTTATATATCTAGTATCTTTTCCTTTTCATATTAGACTTACATATATATTCATATATGTCCTTATATATTTTCCTATATATATATCTCAATATATATATATATATATATATATATATATATATATATATATATATATATATATATATATATATATATATATATATACAACTTCTCAATGAACCAAAAGAACATAATAATATAATTTCTAAAGTAGGACTTTCACATAAAATTGTGTACACAAAATAATATTTATTTACTTATAGGAGGTAGCTGCTAATAGGCAGTAAAGAAATATCAAATTTATGCATGAAAAATATCTACATGGATGTCTTTGAGCACACTACTCGACTACATGGGTTTGGGTCCAGTTCGGGCTGAGTCCATACTAAATTGGCACAATCGGGTCGTCTAAAAGTCAATATATTAAATAATATATAATTAATGATTTAAAAGGGTCAAGTCATAACTTGGCCTGTTTTTCTAGTTCGGACATCCCTATGGCTAGGCTTCCTCTGGCATGGCTAGTACACCAGTCAAGGCACACTGCTACATCTTACGTGCCATAATTTCTAGTCGTTTTGTGTTCCATAACTCCACAAAGACTTAAGTCATCCACCGTAATGATTAACTAATTAATTATTTACAAAAATTCTAAAAATCTGATTTAAATCAAATAAATAATATAAAAATATTTTAAAAATTTTCGGGAACGGGAGCTATACAAATCTACCCACCTTAAAAATAAATTCGTCCTCGAATTTAAGGACTACCAGGGTATTCAGACTTGGTAGATTGGTGAACGGTAGTGGAAATTTATGATAAAAGAAATTGATCAAATAAAAAGAAAAAAAAACTAAAATGCTCTATTAATTTTGAAACGAGTTTGATAAGGAAAATAATCATAAACAAGTATCGATGAAAACCTGCCTTCAACCCCGACAAATAAAATATGGGAATGAATAAGTGAATAAAATTTCTGAAACTCCGGAAAAGAAAATCTTGGAATTTGACCCAATCATGCCCCCAAATCATTCATAAAATATTGTCTAAAGTAATACCTATTACTTTAAATAATCCTTGTAATAAAATCAATTGTCAAAATATTATTAAGAATAATTCAGATATTTATAACTGTATATTTTTCACAAATACAATATCTTCTAAAATAATATAGTAATAATTTAAATTTAATATAACTCTTGATAAAATAGTAATTCAAATAATCTTGGAATAAAATCTTTCTAAAATTTTGCAAATCTCTCCTCATTTTTTTCTTCCAAAATATCTAAAATAGAAATAAAAACTATTTCCCGATTTGGAAAAACAGTTAAACTAAATTAAACTAAATGAAGAATGTAAGAAAACGGAAAGTGGGCTTACGACCTACCCACCTTAGAATAATTTGTCCTCCAATTTAAGGACTAGGATGATCAAATCTTTCTAAGATTTAAATAAATATTGGATTTAACAAAACAAAATCAATCCATAATGATTTTAAAATAATTTAAGATTTTATTAAAATATTAAAAATGCATTTGATCGAATCTAAATATAATACGATAATAATTTAAAAGGATAATACGTTTATCAAATGACTTGGAAAAATATTGTGTATATTATCTAAATAGTACATATCTTGGTTAGTCCAAGACTGAATCAAACTAATTATAATATAACAAAATAAATTTTATTGATAATTAATATCAGCAATTAATTTAAACGATATTTTATAAATTCTAAATCAAAAAAATAGTTTGGCAAAATTTTGTTGCTATCAAAATACATTCGATAGTGGTTACGTATAAAATCTATTTTCTAACTAGAATCAAAATAAAATAAAATAAAAAATTTGAAGTCAGGGATGTGGGTTTACAAATCTGTCCACCTTAAAAATATTTTGTCTTCCAAATTTCAAAGAGCACGATTAGGCATGACTATGAAGAATAATCAAGAAACCAAATTTATTTGATACGATTAAAACGACGAATGGTATAATCAAGGGAGTGATATCATTCATGATCTAATTAGTCACGCGTAATCATGGATATGATCAAAATGATAAAGATAATAGACAAAAGGAGAGTGTGATTTGACATGATCAATATTCGGTCAAATGGTCTAGTTGACAACCAAATATTTTTAAGAACGATCAAGATCGAAATGGTTGGGCACGACCAATCTATGGTCAGCATGGTTGAGTCATTAACAGCTTTTTAAGGAATAACCAAGTTCTTGACGAAATCTAAACAGGATTTTAGTCGCATTTAAGGTGCAGTCACGATCAAGGCTAATCGTACAAGTCATCCAAGCAGGGTAAAAATAGGAAGTTGGCACGAGCATGATCATGATCAAAATAGGCATGACCGTAGTTGGAATAAAACTATAACCTTAGTTATGATTTAGTCTCGATAAAATGGTTTAAGATCGATCAAAATTGAAATCATCTTGGTACGAACATCTAGTTGAACAAAATTATTTAGACACGATCATAGAATTGAATTCTAGGATGACAGACGAATTGGCATGGTCGAAATATAATCGAATAGTTTGGTCGTGATCAAAAGTATTTAAGGATGATCCAATCGAAATCGTTCTAACACGAACGATTATGTAGGCATGATCATAGAATCAAACCTAGGAAAGGATATGAATTGACTTGATCGAATATAATAAAAGGAGTCTAGTCATGATCGAAATTGTTCAAGGATGATCAAATCTAAAATCGTTTCGATATGCTTAAAATATTTATCCACGATTATTTAGGCACGTGTTTAGAATCAAAATCTAAATAAGTTTAGAAATCTAGTCGAAATTACATTAGAAGATGAGAATCTAAAAAATATAAGGGTAAGAAAGGGAGGGAGAATTATCGGTTTATTGAGAAGATTGTGACTAGGAATAAGCATAAATCAATTTGAAAGCTTAATAGTTATATGTTAATAAGATGTAGTCTCTATGGTATTCGAAACTCATAAACATAATCGAAGTCATTTTTCTGAGAATTTATGCCTCGCCAGTATACAACTAGCTGCATTAAACCCTTGGTTCCACAACTCAAGCTATGTTGCGGTAACAAATACCCTATCCAACTCTATCTAACATTGACATAGCAACCCAAGAATGAAATAAGACGACCAGGACATAATTTTAATAATGTTTGATCACCACGCTTACTTGAAATTATTTCAACTTAGGGGTCATGCCACGTCAGTGCGCTGCTGGCTGCAGTGAACCCTCAGTCTCGATAATTCAAATAAGTGACGACAATGCGCTGCTGTCTTGTCATCGCAAGTCATCAAAATTATTCTAACTATATCTCCAAGAGTATCAAAGGAGTTTAAAATGTCATACAAGTTGATAAAGGTAGAAAGTGTAAGTACCTGTTCTTCAAATATAAGGTCAGCTTCTTGAAAAGAAAAATATTTGATTATGAAGGGTAATGATCGAAGTCAAAATAAGTAAAAATCTTATAATCCTTATTTCACGGATATTCAATATTCAACGATTGAGAGGAAACTTTTGAATCCGAAAACATAACTCGAGATTAATAGACAATTGAGTGAGAAATTATTTAAAATAATTCCTCAAGTCCAAAGAAAAGAATATAAGTGATAAGAACTTATGATATGGCGATGTTTAGAAAAGATATAAGATAAAGTTGTACAATTGATCATGATTAGGGAGAAGATGACCGAAGGCCAAAGAAATACAAACTTAAATTTATATTTCTCTAGTACTCAAGATCGAGGAGAAAAATATGTATAAAGCACCGTGTCTACCTATTATGAATATTTTATACACAATTATAGGTATAGCCTAAGTAAATTCCAAAATATCATTCTAAGATAAAGTTATCCTATTTCCAAAAAAAATATAAATTTAAATAGCAAAAATACATATACTGTATTCAATATATAATTTATAGAAATTATTCACAATACTAAAATATACTATCAATATATATATACACATCTATATATCTACATGGACGACGTTGGTCGCACTAGATCACCACCAGGACTTGGGTTGAGTTCGGGCTAGTTTGGAACAACCGGGTCTTCTAAAAGTCAATAATCTTAATAATAAATAATTAATTTATTCCTAGGGTTATGTCACAATTTGGCCTGGTTTTTCTAGTTAGAATACATCTATGACTCGGCCTTCTCTACCATGGCTAGAACACTAGTCAAAGCACTCGACCACACTCTCAGTGCCAAAATTCTTGGTTACCCTGCGCTCCGAAACTTAATCGTGACTAAGGCCTTCTATACTGAATATTTATAAAAATTCTAAAATCACATTTTAATTCTAACAAGTAAAAAAAAGGATATTTTTTGAACTTTCGGAAAGATGTTACGAATCTACCCTTCGGAGAAATACCGTCGAATCAAAATGCGATAGTGTATCCTTCTATGAAAGTCATCTAGTGAGAACTATGTAGCAACCTTAACTACCCAAATGTCAATTTAAATTAGGGACTCCTAGTCCGAACCATGCTCTAAAAATTGATTTATTCCTAGTTGTGAATGAGCATTTTCTAGTCGCAGGCTCGCAGCAGTACGACTAATATGGTACTACCACGAGTTTGCACACTTTACAAAAGGGACCTGCATGGGCCACCATAAAAACTTGTCACGACTCGCACCCGCTTTTCGGATACGAGACATGTCCACGCCAGCCTACGCCACAAAGTCGACGGTAGAACGCTGTCGCGGCCATGATGCTCAAAATCATAAAAATAATAACTTTATTGCTCATTCACATTTCAAAATTTATTACAACATTTACAATATTTATATTTTAAAGAAAATACAATGTCTCATAAAATAGTAATGACAGCTAGTTCCACTATCTCGGTTGACCTCAACATACCCATGCCTTCCCAGTGCTAAGAGTGATCGCGGCTAAACCAAAAAAATGTTAGTTTTCAGTCAGAAATGGAACGAGCACAATCTCACAGCAGATTCAATAAATGACAAAATCCATAAATCTGTAAATAATAATGAAATATACGACGAAAAGACAAGTATAGAATCATGACAGAAACTGAGCATGGGAAACAGGGCAAGTGAGTACTAAAAATAGAGAAGACCTGTAGCTAGCAATATTTACTATAGAACCAGACACTATACCTATCTAGTGAGTTGAAATACTACTTCGACATGTAAATGGCTAAGGCTAAATCCGACACCCCACACATGAAATGTGCGACTGCTATTAGACAAGAATAAGATCCGGCATCCCGCACGTAAAGTATGCGACTGCTATTAGGCAAGAATAGTTTTGGGTTTGTTTACATGTCTAGAGTATTTTCCCGTCCGACCAGTACTCATGGATCCAAATAGGTCATGAACACGGTAATAGATTGGTCACGAACAACATGTAAAAAATCCATAACTACTATCTCGTGTAACATCGTGTCAAGAATCAACAGGACATTAATGTAGAACACTACTACGTACAAGGATTATAGAGATAATCAAATATAAAAACAATCAGAGATGTACTCGCTTGAGGTCAGGTGCTGGTGAAACCGATAATAATATACCACTCAATGAGCCACAATCAGTCAACACATACAGAAGTCTCCAAATGATGAAATAAACAATACAAATATTTTCAAAATAGTCAAATTAGCTAAAATTGTCTGTCCTTAAGTCCAACTCTGGACACAGGGGTAAAACGGTAATTTCGGGTCAAAACGGTATCCGCCGTTGGACCCGCTTTACACGGAAAAGTGTGCCAAAGTTTATGGTCTCTAAAGTCATCAAACTATACGTCAACAGGTCCAATTTTTTGATACGAACCCAACCGTATGTCCAAATTTGGATTCCGGCGGCCTGTGGACAAAATCGCCCGTTGAGTCGGACCGTGGGACCCGTAAAATGGCGATCCGATCAACTGTCTCAGGATCGGACCCAACTTGGCATATAGGACCAGAAAAATGGTACGGTCCTATTGGCATAAATTTCGTCTCGATCTGACAAACGTATACAAAGTAATTGGAGTTTGTGCAAAGTGGTCGATACGGTAAATTTCGACGGATACGCATCAAATTCGTCGCGCAAACGCAACCAATTTGAATTCCGTCAAAGCCCACACGTCCGCGAAGCCAATCCACACATTTCGATGCTTTCGGTTCGCGACCAAGTCACCCGGATTGGCGGGACGCACGTGGTATCGGGAGTTTTTCTTGAATTTTAGAAACAGATTTCCTAGGTTTTTATTTAATTTCAAACCGATTTAACTTGATATATAATAGATGAAATCTGAATCTAAAAGAAGCGTTTAGAAGCTGTATAGGTAATCATTAAACGTATTCAAACACTTTACTAAAACAATCGATGGACTGACGAATATTCGCCTTCCAAAACAGCTCCGTGGAATCGAAACTCTGTTTGATTCGGAACAGTTTTTTTCCCAGGTTGGCGTCGATTTTCTGGGTGATCAAGTGCACTATAATTAAATCTATTTAAAGACATTCGAAGTTGTATATGTTGGGTTTATACCTGCGAAGATGGATCGAAGTTCGATTAATCATGCGCGGAGAACTCGGTCGACGAAGTCGGGTCTGCCCCCCCACTATTGCTGTCGTTCGGCCGGTATTTTCGGCGTTG